>LVVV01432459.1:0-22987 GCA_001676325.1 Amphinemura sulcicollis | reverse complement strand
ATCAAAATGGTTCCCTTTAATTCTTGTACGATTTCACTGCTTATCGACGAAGAGCTAAGGATTGGTAGCTGTATGGGACATATATGATTCTAGAAAATCAATCCGGAAATTCCATAAAAAGCGGAAGAAAGACATGAGCCTTGTTTTGATTGATTGGATAAGAGAGTAAAGTGGTAGAATTCTCTCAATTAGACCTCTCCAAGATGTTCTTTTCTGTGTTTGTTTTTCTTTGCCGACTTGCGGCCAAACTAAAGCACAGATTGCCATGCAATGTTTAGAGAACCTAAAATCTCTTCTCACTTAGGTACTTTTTCTCAAAAACAATTAGGATCTATTTACCCTTTCTCAACCTTTTTAAAGTGAAAAGCACTTTTACAACCAAAGTCATTTCCAAAGCAACGTATACTCACCGCCAAAATTTCAAATCATTGCATGCTCCAACATTCCTGTAAAAATTACATTACCGCATTCAAGCTGTGAAATAAATACCGATTGTTTTAGAGGGTGTTGACACCTAGAATCAAAAACTCGTCTCGAATCGCTCATCCTTTAACGTGAAAAGCTAGCGTTTCGTTTGCTATTAAATATAAAGCAACTTTAGAACATCGTTTCATTTACAAGTTCATACTTTAAAAAAATATAGTATATTTTGCAACGCGCTGGATTAATTGTTTTGTAACACATAGGTATTTGTGTACTTGGGTCATAAAATTGCAAATATAGGTAATCATTTGAAATATACCTATGCCTTGGCTCATCGAATTCTCCGAAGACCTGTCTGAGACAAAGACATGGTCTAGGTGCCCGAGGAAAGGTTCACCTCCGATATTGTAAATTAGCTCCAAAGTTTGATAGCGGCCAGTGTTCATTAAACTTGTACGTTACCTAACCTAGACCCAAATTAACTTAGTGGGTTTCGCTTCTAACGAGCTGGTTTGCGCGTAGATATCTTTTTCTAGACTGGAAAGTAAGTTCACTTTGACGGAGAGTTGATCACTCTCTGTAGCAATCCCTTTTGCTGTAACTTCTTTCACGTTTCTGTACTAAAAAAATAATGATGTTTTGTAATATATGTAATAATTGCGATGAAATACTTTGCTGCCGAGTGCCGGCTGATGAAATATGACCGAAACACCATTTGTAAATCAGTACATAATAAGCAATCAATTGAGTAACCAAAAATCATCTTGCTTCATGGGTTTTTCATCGGTGAGCATATTTTATTTTTATCTTTGAATACAATTTGAATACACGGTAGCCACTAAAAATTACAAAAGATAATCAAATTTTCAATCTGAGAAAGGCTGAAAGAAATATGAAGAACGAATTGAAGAAACTCTAAGCCGAGAATTTTTTACGCGTAGTAATTTAGCTTCGACCTTCACAATCGTCCTCGGGGTGCCGGGGGGGGAGAGGGGGGGGTGGAGGTCCGAGAGCCTATCGCACTGTCACCAGGCAGAGCGGGAAACGCGTGGAAACACCGGGAAAGCTAGTATCGATGAAATGTCTCCCACTTTCATGCTATACACGTATCACATTTATTATTTATTAATTTCGTGTTGCGAAAAATAGGGGATTTGCATGTCATTTTTCTAGTGGCGTGGAAATTACATGAGATATGGTGGAAGAGTTGTTTTGCGCAGGGTAGCCGAGAAGTCGGTCGCTAATATTGCAGAATACTAGTACCTACAGTACCAATTACAATTTTTCGCTGGAAATTCGATTGTAATATCTTCTATCATTAGTAGCCGCTTGAGGATTTCATTCCGGGCAATCTTTGCGAGCATCACGTCAGCTTCATAGCAGCCAAATAAATACTTTAACAGACGATCGCAAAAATAAAAATGCACTATTTTCAAAAGGTGATTCAGTTTTATCTTTGAAGTTTTAAAACATTTATACAACGCTCAATACACGTAGTTGTATAGGTGGTTAACTTTGGGTGCGAAGCAATCATAGATTCGTTTATTCGATAAATAGAGTTTTACTTTCTTTAGTTCAAACCTCATTGCATCAGTGAGAAAAATAATTTAAAACACAGTCAGCTATTGACGCTAAAACAGATACCTATCTACGTTTGAGCAATTTTCATTTCAAAGTCCGCTATCGACAGCAAACTCTTATCAGAAAAATGCATCGTCCTACACTCTTTACTTCCTCGATCTGTCGATTTCCCGCGAAGCCCGCTGATTATACCCATGATACTTCCATTATATTTTATATCTCTGCAAGTGGCAAGAGATAGCGAGTTCTGTTGAAGTTTGATTGCATGAAAATGCAAGAATGCAGTCGTTAGAATCATTCGTACTAATGAGTGCTGATTATTCGACAACGCATTCTTTCAAATGACCTAAAGACGCTATAATTGAGATTTTAAATGTGTGTACATTGATGTGTGGCCAGTTTGAACCTAAAACTTTGTGAACATTGCGTTTGGTAAACTCACCCCCCGTCTTTATCCTCTTATCTCGGCCACTCTTGGAGCAAATATTGTCCGATGGCCGTTTACTGGCCACCTCCTTGTTGCCTAACCGCAGCGTGGTCAGGGAGAGGGTCCATTACACTTCCGGTGCGTTTCTAACTTAGCCAAAATCACCCCTCGTTTACCCGTTGATGGGCGCTAGGCTAGCAACCCACAAATTTAGCTGGTGTTAAAATTGCATGTTTCGGGAGTGGGGAATTAGGACATTACTTATCACCTAGATGATACCGGTTAAGGTAGAAAAATCCCAGGCATAAACTGATGCTAAGGTTAGGCTATAGAAGATAGGTATGAGTCTCAAAAATATTTCTAAAAGGATTAAAATGTGACTAATTTGTAAAGAGGATCTTACATTTTGCTTTAATTGAACGAATCACCAAAAGTTTTGAAATAGATTTTTTAAGCAGCAGTGTGAAGTTTTGTATGAGATACGTGCTTTCTTAAAAGAAAATCGAAAAAAAATTGATCTCCCCTCTGCGATTTTAATGCTTTTCTATTTTCTCGAGTTTATCTGTTGACTGTTTTAGAGTACTTCGGATACAGAGATGATAATATAACTTAAACTTTTCAACGTATATATACGATATCTGTAGATACGACGACCATTTTCAAATCTAATGACTTATTTTCAACAAAAATTCCCATCTCATAATGATACGTTGGGTGTAACATAATCATCTAAGTGTCCTGATTTTAATAATATGCCCCTAGACACTTGCACAAAAAAATCAGCATAAAAATCATTTGCAATTTGCAAAATAATCCATTTGCTTAGGACAGGCGAAACAAGCCGCAAAAATTCAACACACAGCCGCGGCATACTTTCGGCGACGCTCTCGGCGTCGGCGTCGGCGTCGGCGTCGTCATCGACCGCGGCTGGCCAGATTGTTCTCTTACGTGTGCGCTCGCCTAATCATTTGTGTGCTAATTGCATTGATTCGCGAACGCCGCGTGCACCGCAAAACGCGGCGTCGTGTAATTATGCAGACTGCGACATGACGGTCTTTAGCTCTCTAAACTCGATCCTCAACTTCAAATGCGCTTAAAGTTGGATTACAAGGTAGTAATTCAAGTGCTCAGGAGATGAACACGTGTCTTTTTGGTAACTATTGGATTCAATGGTTTCAATGGTTCATTTAAAGTGCGCGAATGAATACTTAAATGCTGTTTATTTAGTTTGTTGAACAATAATAAATTAAAAAAACTCAAACCAATTTTGTTATTTCTTTTCAATAACACTTGGTAGGTATTGAGTATCGATAGTAGATAGTTGAAATTATAGCCACCAAAATGTTAAAAGGGAACTTTTTCAGGCATGACGTACTACCTTTTTCCTTGCGAGAGAACAAAAATATTGGGCATGAATGTTGTTTTGTTTGTCTATGAATGGAGCTAAAAGCTGAAATAAAAAGGATATTGTCAAAGTAATGAATAAAAACAATGTTGAAAATATCTGTTTTTCTCTACAGTTATAAGAAAATATGTTCAAAAATGTGACGATAGTGCGATGCGACCCTCACAAAAACCGATGATGCCCCCACGCTGACATTGGATGACAAACCATATAATCGTGGTATCCTAACAAAGAGGAAATGTCACAGATTTCAATTTGAGGTTCTCGATGTTGTAACAGATGTTATTATAGATCGAAAATATAAATGGTATGAATGGCTCTATATATCTACCCAATCTTCCTGTCAGTGCCAGTGTTTATTGCGTATGAAGAATACAACTTCCTCTCGTGAATACTAGCTTTTGATTAATTCATGCCGAGCCCCTGTTTACTGGCTATGATATTTAAATCCTTGGATTAACAGTTGACTATTAAGAGTCTATTAAAGCGATGATTTATTGATGCTGATTCAATGTCTGTGTCTACGGAAAGCAATAGAGTTTCAGTCCCTATTTTTGTGGGAAACTCTTTTATCTACAATAATCTTCACTTCAACATTTATATGCACATCGAAATGTTGCTAACGTTACCCCTCATGCTGCACCACAGCGACCAACATAATGAACCTACATTTCTTTCTTTCTTTCTTCGGCAGGTGTTCACCTCGATCTTCTCCCTGGAATGCTTTCTGAAGCTGCTGGCGCTGAGCAAGGCGTACTTTGACTGCGGCTGGAACATCTTCGACCTGATCATCGTGACGGCCAGCATCTTAGATCTGGCGTTTGAGCTGGTGGACGGAGGACTTTCAGTGCTCAGAGGACTGCGACTGGTGAGGTTCACGCCAGTTCTTATTCAAGATTTCGCGAATTGATGATCATAGCTGGCAAAAGAGGTCAGCAAATGGCGTTGTTTTTCTGCCTTGATGTACCTTCGAATACGTTTGGATTGGCAATTTTTTATTTTTTTGTTGAGAGCGCAGGAAATTTTTTATACAGTGAAAAGGTTCTTTTTCAGAAAGTAACTTTAGGTTCCATTCGATGCCTCTTTTTAGTCGTGGAATTTATTTTCAAGGTCGCGTCTTGTGCAAAATTGTTCCTTTTCTTTTAGTTATATCATTGTTTTATCCAATTCGTTTACACGTTAGTTCATTTGTGCTGTCACAGTGAAGTAGCAAAGGGCAATTATTTTTGTTCTTACAGCGCTTGTCACGAGAATCTATTGCAAAATCGTGCCAGACGAATTTGGTGAAAATAAGCGAAATGAACTGTCCAAAGTTTCGAAGCGACACCATACAGTCCGTAACATTCCCCAGTCTAAGGCTCTCACATAATCGCTATCTATTTCAAACTTGGTATACGAATGGTTGGTTGATGGGCAAAATTTCGACTAAACTAACTTCGATGTGCAGGAAGTCCCAGGCGCTAAAGATAGATCACTGAGTAAGCATCGCTGCACATTTTTGACTACCTAGATTCTAGATTATACGGATGCCTTATCCAGTTGACGCGACTTGCAGAATTTGGAAACGAATAATGAACTATATGAACTATTTCTAACGTACGACCACGCTGGAAGTTTCGACAACGGCAAACTTGTAGAGTCCTAGACAAGGATGGGTGGCGAGATGTCTGCCAGCTCCCACTTGCAGCCAATGTCTGGACGGGATATATTTTAGGCGTTTCCAGCAAATATCTCATTCATTTTGATAATACGAAGTTGATACGACAATTATAGACGAGAATTCCATGTGTCAAATCTATAATAATCATGTGACAATGTCAGTACCATTCATTTTTTCGGAGACCTAGGAAGATCGAAAAGAGGATATTTTAGACTCTTTGGTCAAATAAACTGAATTTTACCCTTGTTGCCAAATCATTTATCTTTAAATAACTGAAGCAAGACTTTTTACAAGAGATTAAATTAATTGTCATGGTAAGTTCTTATATTTCATGTGCAGACTGAATAAGCATCATTCCCGATCTACAAGTATAGGGAAAAAATCAAGAAAATCGCCGCACATATTCATTGTCTTATTTATAAGGTTGTTATCACAAAATACGATCTTAGTACGGTTCACTCCAATAAAAAAGCAATTAAAACTTATTAAGTAGGTATTATTCATCTCAAAATGCTGCATGCCCGTCTGCCAACAGTTGCGAGTGCTAAAACTCGCCCAGTCGTGGACAACCATGAAAGTCCTGCTGAGCATCATTATCTCGACGATCGGCGCTCTCGGTAACCTGACCTTCGTCCTTGTGATCGTCATCTACATATTCGCCGTGATCGGAATGCAGTTGTTTTCGAAAGACTACACGGAAAAGGTGTTCTTTCCCGACCCTGTCCCGCGATGGAACTTCAATGACTTTTTTCACTCGTTTATGATGATCTTCCGAATACTCTGTGGAGAATGGATCGAACCGCTCTGGGACTGTATGCGAGCAGAGGCAGAAAAGGTACGTAGGTTTATAGTACATTTCATATGCAGTGATACTTGAGTGAAGGGGTTGGGGGATGGGATGATATTATGTTTGCTTTTGGTGGATTTGGTAACGTAGTGAGAATACACATTTACTTCTAGGGTGTCCTGGAATAATTTACATACTCTCGACCCTTGCATCCTCTTCTACCATTCCTCCATCCCCTCGTTCAAAAAAACTTGACTACATTGAATTTTGATTTTTAAAATGCTCGTCCACTACCCTTTCAGAAACTCAAGGTCGCCTTTTTCCTAAGGTCTCTGGAAGCCAATTAGTGCATTCTTTGTGCATATATTTCTCTAGGAATAAAATTCCCCCAGCATTTTTTGTCAGAGTGTTTGCAAAATATTTACATTTGCGACGAGCATTGGAAACTCCCATTTCAAAACTATTTTTGCACATATTCTTGATCAAGTTCGCAGCTGGCTAGAAAACTGTCTGTTTAAATCAGTTGTGATTTTCTATTGTATTCATACAAAATTGTCACACAAAAGGTGATAAAAAAGTGCCAGCTTGCTACACAAATCACTCTAAAAATGCAGAGCAAAATCAACATCCCCTTTTTAGGAACGTAAGGCAGCGATTTCAGCGGAAAGTTTGCTTAGAACAGCCAATCAAAATCCGATCGAGGTAACATGATGTTCGCAAGCAAATCTTTTTGCTACGGCGGCGTATCTCTCTTCGAAGTCTTCGCGTGGCTTTAGTGTCATATCCTTACAGTCAGGTTCTTCGCTTAAATCAAACGCAGCGTGTTCCTATCGGCATTGACAAGTGCCCTCAATTTTGTGTCAATACAGGTTCTCCTTCAGCTGCCGTCGCCCGCGCTCGAAATTCTCCTGCAATATTCATCAGTTGTCGTCTCCCGTCGGTCTATGCCAGCAGACCACATAACTACCAAGCCCCTTAATACACCTCGCTATTGCTACCTGCTGTGCTCTACATAAATAAATTACTATCGCAAAATGTTTCAGGGGCCGGAGACGTGCTTCGCGATTTTCCTGCCGGCGCTTGTGATGGGTAACTTCATGGTTCTCAACCTCTTCTTGGCGTTGTTGCTCAACAGTTTCAATTCGGAGGAGCTCAAGTCGAAGAAAGAGGTGAGTTACTGTAGCTTTAGTTGGCTTGTCTTCTTTTCTAGAGCTTTCCATGAATCTATCTCGTCGTAGGAATAAACCAAAATAAAGCACCACTATTTTCTGCTTGGCTTTCGATAAAAATTTCTATAATGTAATGCATATCACTTTTTAGAGCTCAATTAAAAAGTGCTCCGATAAACTTAGCGTGTTGTTGATGAACATTACCAAATGGGTTTCGAGATTTATATAGAAACGATCCATAATCCATCGAATATCACAATAAACTTATAGCTGCTGTCATGCCCATATTGTTGAATGCATCAAAACGAAATTATTTCATAAGTCTCGAATATGGAAGCGCCACTAGCCGATTTAAGGACCAGCTCACAGAAAGCCAGAAAAGTCCTGCCTAATTACACACGGGCTAAAATCAAACGAAATTATTTAGGATCGGTACACGAATGTCCGGATTTAACCGCGCACCAATTGGACGGCAATTTTATATTCGATTTGCATTACATATTCGTCGCAGAATGCGTCTCACGCAAGCGCAGCACGCATAACTACTTGCGGACACGACGCAGAATCGTATATCCGCACACGCACTGGGTTGAGATTTATTTTTCGTAGCTCATTTACATTGAACGGAACGAGTGTCGCATCATGAATATTTTTGCTAAAAAAAGAAATCTTCGATGGAACGAAAGATGAACGAGTCAGGAGAGATTTCAGGGTGTGGACGATTTGAAGGAATTTTATATCAAATGCGGACTCTATAAAGGAGAAGAATGTTTTGAAGGAAGCACTTTCTGAGTAGATAATTTTCGAATGAGGTGCAAGGGTTTCAAGTAGGTCAACTTTGCCACATGTTACAAAGTTATTGCACTTTAATAATAGAGACGCCAAGAGCTAATTAGATAGATTTTGTAAATTGGCCAAGAAAACAGAGGTAGGTATAGAATAAAACGACAGACCATATTTTGCATGCAAAATCCTTTAAGACGATCTTTAAAGTTATCTTTCGGCATATAAATTATCTACCAACACAGCTTAACTTAAAACAGTCTAAAACTAAAATTTCAAATTAGAATATAATTCACATGGGACTTATTTACTACAAAGGAACAAGCTAAGAGCCGACTTTTTCAAACTCCATTATTTTGCAATTTCCATTAAAACCCTATTTAATTTTAAAATGCAGTCAGTGAAAAGTTCGAGTTTCGATATCGATTGTTCAACTTAGTAATCACCTTTGGAATACAAAGACCCCATCTTGCTCTCCACTTCACCGGATATACTTCCGCCCTCCCCCCCTCACCCTCTCACCGTTGATCTGCCACCATTGTTCTGCAAAGAGCTCTCATCCCGAGGACAACACGCGTTTAACAACAACCTGTGATCAACTAAACAACGCGTCTCTTGTTTCCCCTGGTTGTTACGCACAGATCTTGCCGGTATTTGGCAAGAGACAAAACCCCTATTCACAAGCAGGAAGCGGGTGCTACAAGTGGCCATAGGATGAAAGAAGATGCCTGGAATATTCGATTGGTTAACCGTGATCTCAATGTTCTTTTGTTAGATCATTTTAAACTTTGATTCGATGTGTTCCTTGGAAACTTCCGACAGAAATTGGATCGCCGTGGGCTTATTGATTTTATAGTAAAATCTCTTTTAACCAGTCTAGAATGGTTATAATATTACTTTCGTTAGGAGATTCCGTTAATTTCACTCTAGCGCAATGATCGTTTCTGACGCAAAGTAAAGTCAAATATCATCTTATATTCGTAAGCGTTGCTTCTTCAAGTTACCAATAAATAATACGAATACAAATGTTAACTATCAAAATAGACTCTAACTCACTTGCGAAGCTTGGTCAAGAAAGTGGATAGAACCTTCCTGTAACGTGTACAAAAAAGATTGGCATTATTACTCGAAAGAATCCTAGTTGTCGAGTTCCATTTAAAAATTCCATCTGTTCACGACCTCGCATTGTCATGTTTTCCCACAGGAAGTAGGCGATGATTCGAAGCTAGCTCGAAGCTTCGAGCGCCTGCGTTCCATTGTGCGACGCAAGCGTCCTCTAGGCGGTCGGGAAAAGAACGAAAACGAGCAGAACATGCGTCTCGAGGAGATGGTCAGGGAAGTGATGACGAGGCACAAAGCCGAGACCTGCTACGTGTCCTCCGGTGGCGGGGTCCGGGAGACGACAATCAGCATCCCGGAGACCCAACGCCAGGATAGGTTAATCATCAAGCAACCTCTGGAGAAGGAAAGGGTGCAGCCAGTACTAGCACCGAGCACGCAACCTCTAAGCAAACATTCGACGCCGAATAAACAGCCAGAGGTAATTGGAATGTCGAGAAATTGTTGAAAAATTTACTGTTCTCGATAAATTTCTAATTAGGGTATTTTCCATTAGTGAGATCTGTTTAATGAAGGGAAGATTCTAATCTTTTTGGGACTTTCGTGACCATTGGAGTTGCCTCTGGCTATCTGGGTGTCAAATAAATGATAGTGGGAGTGGAAATAAAACCAGGGGTAAATGGTCTGTGGTAAATTTAACGACGGTCGACTCTCAAAGGAAATCGTCGTCTGGCTCGGTAATTGAAGTAAGTTGACACCGCGGATGACGCAGGCGGATAAAATTCACTGCTGCTGATAAAACTTAGAGCATATCGTGAAATGAAAAGGAGTAGAGGAATGACAAAACTAAAATGTTTAATCTATTTTTGCAAGTAAAGAAACGAAAGCAATAAATGTAGCTTTTTGAACACTTTTCCGCTTGTCCCTAGTGCACAGTTTCAAGGTAGTAAGGCTAACAACCTAAGTGAAATCTTGTTTTGATATTTTACTACCGCTTCAAGCAATTTCTCCCATAGAAATGTTTAGAACCCTCCCGCTGCCACCAAATGTAATGTAACCCCCACCGCTGTCACCAAATGTATGTTTTCAATCTCCCGACATGTACTGAGCCTTCCACAACCGATCATTTGCAGATGAGACAGTACTCGGCAAGCGTACAAGAGAACCTGAACAAGCGTGCTGAAGACAAGCGCTACTCGCTAATCATGCAGAGGTCGGCGGCCATCGACCACGACGACGGCATCCAGGATATCTCTCACGAGGCGACAGAGCCCGAGACGGAGACGGAGGCGTTGATACCTGAGAAACAGAACATCGTGGTCGTGCCGGAAGGGGCGCTAAAACGTTCAGAGAAAAGGTAGGATGTTGGTCTGCTTACTTGAGCCGGGGCTCTTATTAACTCGTGTGGTTACTTTTGGTAACGAACTCCATAGATAGAAGAAGGGGGATGATTGAAAAGAAAAAAAACTTGCAGCTACAGTGATGATATCCACCAATTCTGAATTTATTCTTAGACAAAAGGTCCAACATGGCCATTAACTGGGGATTGATGCATGTCTTTACAGTTCTAGTTCGGTCAAAATATTTCTGCACCTTTAAATTGTCGACCTCTGACAACCTGTCTGATAGTATTTTGCACGATAAGGACTTGGTTGCTTGGCTTTGTGTGTGAAATGAAAAAAGAAATAAGGTAAAGGAGACGGACTTTGAGAGTCTTGTCAATCTGTTTTAGTTGCATAATTATGTTCACATGTAACTCAAATACTAAATACTAAATTTCCGTTACGTTGCAGTTAAGTTTCAAATTGTTTGGATGTAGTTCTGTGACATGTGAGCAATTCCTTTTCCTCCAACTGAATACGTCAATTTGGAAATGCATTGCCTTTAAAAACGTGACACACGGAGGCAAGGAAGTACATGCAGCTAAGTTTGTTCAGGTTCTCGATAGCCACTACGCAGCAGGCCAGCAGCAAAGACTCGGCGGCCGAAGAAGGTATCGAGCAAGACATCAGTGGCAAAGGTCCCGGCGAGACCGACACAATGCTGCCCTCAGGTGAGAAGTCCCCGAAACGTCCGTGGCACGCGCTAGTGTCCTACGTGGACGAGCTCACAGTCGGCGGGCGAAAAGACTCCAAAGGGCACTACGTGGATGGAATGGGAAGCTTTCCAGGTCAGTTCAATTGGACGGTCGCGCCCGCGCGTATATTCACTGCTCGTCATCGTTTGTTGCCGTGCTTTCTTTAGTTTCGCGTGTCGGGGACGGGTGGGGGTAGTTCTGAATGTGTAGATCTTAGACGAAATTGTTCGTGGATTCTATAAAAACATTAATGATTATAGGAAACCATCGTGTTTGTACTTTTATTTCTTGAATGAACGGACGCGTGGTTTTTTTATCCAAGCGATCCGCAACTGGCACGATTTTTTGTTGCTAGATGTTCAAATGTTAAATGTTAACGGATGGTTTGCTCGTGACTGTTTGGCAGTATGTTCGATGGAAAGTTTAATGGTACGCTTGCGGCATGCAGTATTTCAGGGATGGCGAACCCTTATATTACGATTCTTTTTCAATACACGCTCAACACGTAAATTTAACCCGTTTCTCTGTTGAATGTTGTAGACACAAACCCCTGTGAATGTTTACCCCCTTGATGTGACTTGCAAACTACCCCAACCTGAACAAAACACATAAAACATCATTTGAATACATTGATGAGCACAAACCTTTGTGCACGACCCACGAGCTCAATGTTAAGAAGGCTAATTCGTCACATGTTTCGTTCTTCTAAAATTAGGAAACTAATTTTCCGATACTCGGAAAGTCAACATTTTGTGGCGGTTGGACACCAATCAGCATAAAATCCTTTGTTTTCAATGGTTTGAATCAAAGATAAGAATTATAGGCTTTTGTTTTATTTGTAAGACAAATTAGGACAGAAGGAATAGTGACAGAGATAAAGGATTTGCAGAGAGCATCGGCTACCTTGCCAGGAGCGAAACAAGTGACTTTCAGGACTCTTACCACAAACCTCCACCACCACCACCACCACCACCACCGCCACCACCACCACCACCAGCAGCACGCTTGCCCACGGTTCAGCATCCCTGCAATAAAGCGTGATTGTCGTATGTATTTAGCCGTACTAAGTGTTAGCTTATAAGTGCTAGCCGTGTTAGCCGTGGTCAATGTTAAAATGGCGGTGGAAATCGGGCCGATTTTCTCGACTGTCTGCACAAGTGTTGCACCTCTCTGTTGCACACTGTATAGATGCGTGTTTTTATCCGTTTTCCCCCACAAGTACAAAAAACGTCCATTTGGAATGATCCCGGCTTGCCCAGACACCCCCGTTTTCCCTGCAATAGCTCAATTTTCGTCCCCCACAAGGCGAAGGTGATAACGTTAAGAAAATTAAAAACCTTTGACTCATTTTTAAGCTGCAATGCAATGAGATATGCATGAAATTTCCCTTTCAATGCATTTAGAAATCAGATAGACCATTTGTGAACCGGTATGTATATCCAGAACAAAAATTTCATTCTTATGTTTGATTCATGCAAAATTCCGACATGTTGAATTCCTGCAATTATCTCTTCGAATAACCTTCTAAAATACAAACTTTTCAACACCCCCTTCGCCTTCTGAGGACACGAACCACCCGAGGAAATCTCCTCGACACCTCACTGGCCCCATTCTAAACATCCAAGTCTCGGTATTTAGGCTTCGGCAACAACAAACCTGTGAAGATCCCTCAAGACTGCTTCCACCCACGATGCTACCAGCATTGTTCGTGCTGTCAACGAATGATGACCACCGAGTGGGGTCAAAGATGGACGAAAGTGCGCAGTGCCGTGCTATCCGTGGTCGACACCCCTGTCTTCGAATGGTTCATCCTTGTGCTGATATTCGCGTCCAGTGTTACGTTATGCTTCGAGGACATCTACCTTGACGAGAACCTGGTGCTCAAGAGGATACTCTACTGGACAAACATGAGCTTCTGTGCGCTGTTCAGCATTGAGATGTTGCTCAAATGGATCGCGTTGGGCTTCTGGAAATACTTTACCAGTTTCTGGACGATTTTGGACTTCATCATTGTGTTTGTGAGTAAAATAAGAGTTGTTTAACCAAGTTTGATTGCTGTTTGGGAGAAAATGTGGTTTCAGTAACTATTCTCAATAGTAACTACAAAGAGACTTGCCGTAATAACTTGTTCAAAAATACATTCTGGTGGTAAATATAGTTATAAACAAGTATTGCTAACAATAATCCAACAAACTGGTCTTGTAAACGCACTTCGAAATGTTTAGGTGTCGGTCTTCAGTCTACTGATTGAAGAGAACGAGAACCTCAAGGTGCTGAGGTCTCTCCGAACGCTGCGAGCTCTTCGCCCGCTGCGCGCCATCTCAAGGTGGCAGGGAATGAGGGTAGGCACATGTCTCACAAAACTGTTGTTTTATCTGGGACTTCCAATAAGCCCAGCAGTTCAGTGCAGTTAAATCATCGTCATCATCATTTATCATTGATCATTGAGGATACTGCACTCTTTCTTGCGTCATTAATTTCCTTTCATATTTTGCCACACAAATGTATTTTGCATAAATGCACTTATATCCAATATATGGATGCACACATGGATATGCACACATATGGATTCACACATCCAATATATTGGAAACACCGGTTCTCTGAGATTACCGAACTTAAGCAACGTTTTTCTGGGTCAGTATTTGCATGGGTGAACACCATACTCTTGACCAGTTCTGTTTGGGAGAGAAGTTGGAGGAACTGAAGTTAGGATGACAGCTACTCTCGCCTGGCTTATCAACCTCTCGACAGCATTGTGTTAGTGGAGGAATCCTGCTGTTCAAATTGTACCGTTCTTCGGAAGGAACAAGCCAGCGCTCCCTTTGGTTCTCATCGAGAGGAGTTAGGCTACGTGCCGGAACCGGATTTCATCCCCTCCCTTCTAGGCTCGGTTAAGTTCATAGTCATTCTGATCACCACCCGTTCATTCAACAAAGTCATTAGACCAGTGCCACAAGGCCAGTTGTGAAAACAGTGCGTTCCGAACTTCAATTTGCAGCCTCCAGATAGTTTCCATTAATAGTAATCCCATTTTCCCTTATTTATCTTATTTCAAGATTGTCGTGAACGCGCTGATGTATGCCATACCCTCCATCTTCAACGTGCTGCTTGTCTGTCTCGTCTTCTGGCTCATCTTTTCGATCATGGGCGTCCAGTTCTTCGGCGGCAAGTTCTTCAAGTGCGTCAACGAAAGCAACGAAATCTTGCCGATCACAGAAGTGAACAATTTTACCCAATGTGATATTGCCCTGAACTACACGTGGATAAACTCAAAGATCACGTTCGACAACGTGGGTAACGCATACCTGGCTCTCTTCCAAGTGGCCACCTTCGAAGGGTGGATGGAAGTGATGGCTGATGCTGTGGACGCGAGAGGTGTTGACCTTCAACCACATCGCGAGGCGAATCTTTATGCGTATTTGTATTTCGTTATTTTTATCGTGTGCGGTTCTTTTTTCACGTTGAATCTCTTCATTGGAGTTATCATTGACAACTTCAATATGCTCAAGAAAAAGGTAAGTGCCGAACGTTGATTTTTAGATTGCTTACCTATATATTTATTGGTTAAAGACTTTTAAAAATCGCTTTGCTTTGATTCAAGCACGTAGCACATTCCGATTAAATATTGCTATAGCATATGCAAACTCCACGGCGAAATCAGATAATGATACAATCCCATATCTTTCGTTCTTTTATTGTTCCTAAAAAATACAATCAGCTGCTTGTATTGCTTTGATAAAATTGGAAACGATTAGCAGATTGCACTGGTCATGACAATCTATTTAACTAGCGATGCTACCAATCGTGGATATCAGGGCGTAATTGTATATGTAATTAGAGACTGAGAGATAAGAGACGACACTTACTTGATGTCCTGATGCGGCGCTTCTTCCCGTATCTCGATACCTAGTAATTGGGATAAGCTAATTGTCTCACGGAGACACTGCTTTAGTCACTGCTTTAGCTAGGGCTTTAGAAAAGCTTTTTGGGGAGCTTTGAAATTGCAGTGCTTAGACAGATCATGAGTTTGGTAAGTTATTTGGTACTTTCAATGTAGCCATCTATTTTATAAGTTAACCGTTAAAACCCTCGTTCTGCCCGTTAGTTGGTGAATTTTCAAATATTTGCAAAACATTTTTTTTTTTGTAAATAAGCTTATACCAGTGGGCAGTGAGCATTGGACAAAGGGGGGAGTATATTTTCTTTGGTTTGATTTCTCGGCTGTATCT
Source organism: Amphinemura sulcicollis (assembly GCA_001676325.1). NCBI lineage: Eukaryota > Metazoa > Arthropoda > Insecta > Plecoptera > Nemouridae > Amphinemura > Amphinemura sulcicollis. The sequence continues at coordinate 7,384 of LVVV01432459.1, read as the reverse complement.
CTTTCGCGATGTGTTTTCAGTCCCAAATAGGACTTAGGTTTCGGCAGCGTAATGGCTAATCAAAATCATTGGAACCGTCCGAAAACGATTTTTATTATGATTGCAAAGTCTTCACAAGAGTTCTAACAGAACCAACAAAAACAGCCACCAAAGACACTTAAAAACTTCGCAAAATTGTATGACTATTTCTTTCTGCGACTGAGAATATGATGGTGCATGCAAAGTGCCAATGTCAGCTCACTTAGTCAACCTTCAGGACTTCATGACTACAGACAATGAGAGTTGAGAATTAGTAAGAAGGTTGTGATTGATTTTAATTGGATCTTCTTCACACTTAGCTGTCATCATTTGATACCGATTTTTTAATGTCAGTATAGGTATCCTATGTGGAAGCTGTGGAAGATTCTAAATTTATGGAACAAATATTCTGTCAATTGTAACCTCTTTGACCTCGTTCCAGTACGAAGGCGGGGTGCTGGAGATGTTTCTCACACCAAGCCAAAAACACTACTACACGGCGATGAAGAAACTTGGCAGGAAAAAACCGCAGAAAGTGATAAAGAGGCCTCTGAACCAATTTCTAGCCATGTTTTACGACCTATCCAATTCCAGAAGGTAAATATGAATTCAAAATTTACTACACTTCGGCCTAGCTAAACAATATGTTTTCTGACTTTTCTTTAGCTGATGTTTTTACGCCAGCCACTACTTCCAATACCTATACCATACCGAATGTCTTATGTTTTTTCTTGTAGATTCGAGATAGCAATATTCGTGCTGATATTCCTGAACATGCTGTCAATGGGTGTCGAGCATTACGGTCAGCCCCACGCCATTTACTTCGTGCTCGAAGTCAGTAACGCTTTCTTCACGACCGTCTTCGGCCTAGGTGAGTTAAAGAGTCCTTAAGAAGGTATACTATTTAGCTTGGCACGCCTTCCCGATCTCAGCGATCTGAAATGTGACAACATTCACAAATTATGAACACCCTAACATTGGCAATATTAAGTTGACATTTTTTCCCCTCTGCAGAGGCGACTGTGAAGATCATAGGACTGAGGTATCACTACTTCACCGTCCCGTGGAACCTGTTCGACTTCATCCTAGTGCTGGCTTCGATCCTGGGCATCCTGATGGAGGACATCATGATCGACCTGCCTGTCTCACCGACGCTGCTGAGAGTCGTCCGCGTTTTCCGCATCGGAAGGATCCTGCGGCTCATCAAGGTAAGACCAACACCAGCCCAAATCCCCCAGCAGGAATAGCAGCATATAAACCGAAATAAAATATCATGCCAGAATGTAAACGATATCTTGGAAACTTTTTACTAGTCTTACGTTGAGAGGAGTAAATATGTAATAAGTGTAAGTGTGACGTGCGTTTATTGTCTTGGGTCAGGCGGCGAAGGGAATACGCAAGCTACTGTTTGCGTTGATCGTGTCGTTGCCGGCGTTGTTCAACATCGGCGCGCTGTTGGCGTTGATTACGTTCATCTACGCCATCATCGGCATGTCCGTCTTCGGGCACGTGAAGCAGCAAGGGGCCCTCGACGACATGGTCAACTTCGAGACGTTCGGACGGAGTATGCAGCTGCTCTTTCGGTGAGAATTCACTCTCAGAAACTATGCCAGTCAAATTCTTCAACGCAGAGTCAAGCGTCCAGCTAACAAAATATTGACGCTCTCTAACCGTGATTGTGTGTTGCCAGTATATTGTATGCTCCTTCAGCAACTAAAGTTCGTTTTAGTTTAGAGCTACGAAAAATGAATAGACGATCAAGCATGGGATATTAAATGGAACAATCAAGGGTTGTTAAGCATGAAGATGCAACGATCGCCATACATAAATGTGTAATTAAAACGCCTTGAGTTATATTGAACCCCTTTATTACATTAATTGGTCTTCACTCTGTATGCTTTAAGTTGTTACACACATTTAGCTATTTCCATATTTCTTACAGGGTAGAAGCTACAGTAACAATAATTCGCCTGCCCAGTGTTTGCCTATTTATGAAAATGTCGTTCTTCAATTAGATTCTTCAGATCGAACACAATTTCGAACCAAACCAGATTTATTTTCACTAAACAACAGATACACCTACCATCACGCTCCATGCTTGGACAAATATTCAGTGACCTTTCCAACCGTTTGTCGTTCAGGGTGGCGATTGTGTACCATCTCTCGACCGGTAGTTAGTGAAAATGAAAAGATCACCGCCCAGGAAGTTTAATACACATCAGTCAACACTGTTATTTTCTCAACCGTCGCCACGCAACTAACTGAACTGTGTGGCCTGCAGGCTTATGACCTCGGCCGGGTGGAACGACGTTCTGGAGTCGTTGATGATCCAGCCCCCGCACTGTGACCTCACCATCAACAATCAGCCTAACGGAAACTGCGGACATCCGCTGCTTGCCATCACGTACTTCACCAGTTTCATCATCATCAGCTACATGATCGTCATCAACATGTACATCGCGATCATCCTCGAGAACTTCAACCAGGCGCACCAGGAGGAGGAGATCGGCATCGTTGAGGATGATCTTGAGATGTTCTACATTCGCTGGTCCAAGTACATATCAACAGCAATTGTTGCAGTTTATTGAATTGTTTTCCTGGAAAAAAATAAACTTGGATATAGTTTTTCATCAGCAGGTTCCCGCATCCTGCATGCTTTAGCTATCGATCGGTAAAAGAGGGTTTTATTCAAATCTATTTATAGGTATCATAAAGCCAGGCATTCAAATTAAATTTCATGGCATGTCGTAAAACATTACATTATCTCGAACTTTTTGCTTAGATTCGAAAAATTTTGCCAATTGAGACAAATCTTAATCACTTTGTACCCCTGAACGCAGCCCGCAGAGCAAACCTGGCTCCTCCGGAATTGCCATCATTTCTTAGAAGTATATAACTAGTAAACATTCGTAATATTTAATAAACTCTGTGCTTTACTTTTGAAAGTAGTAGCAATCGTATCATGATAGCAAACGCAAGTTGCTGTCTTTTACTATTTCTATTTGAAAATTGTCTCCTAAACGCAGCCCGCAGAGCAAACTCTTCTTCTATTATAAATACCGAACCGCATTTGCAATCAACACTTGAAATCATGTAGTTTCCTCCCGAATTACATTAACTGCTCCGCATGCTTCCGCATTAACTACATTAAAAGTACTCAGATGCGATATAAACCAATTGAGCACAGTACCTTTAATGCCATAACAACCATTTAGCTTCTCTATTAGAATATTACTACTATTACTATTACTGTCTACTACTTCAAATGCTCGTTGAAGATCTTAAAAAACAGCAATGGTATAAAGATTTTTTTTCTTTATTTTCGCGCCACTCTTCCAGCGCACACTGTGTAACAGTACCACAAGAGTAGTTTTCCTAAACCCCGATTGACTTTTACTAATTAATTCGTTTTCGTCTAAGTACTATAATAATCTCTTATGTACAACTATTTCTAAAATTTTCTCTATAACCGGCAACATATTTATTGGTCGATGCTCTTCCGCTTTAACTGATCCACTAATTTTTGGTATTGGAACCATTATAGATTTTTTACATTTGGATGGAAACACTCCTAACCTCAGTGATTGGTTGATTACATTTACTAAAGTTTCACTTATGCATGGAAAGATATCCTTTAATATATTTAGACTAATCCCATCTTCAGGGAAGCTAGAGTTCTTCACACTCACCTTCCATATTATGTTCTTTATTTCCTGCTTATTACTCATTTTACTCATTTTACTAGCAATAAATGACTCAATACATCAACGGTGGATGAAAAGATCAACATACCTCATCAAAATTGCTTTAAAACTAGGTTCAATGCATCAACTTACTTATATTTTACCATTCATTGGTGGAGACGATATTTGGCAGGCACATGATCCTTGGCCAACATTTGCCACCAATACTTGCTACACCGACCCATGTTCTGCCTCAGGTACGATCCCCACGCGACCCAGTTCATCGGGTTTGCTCAGCTCTCGGATTTCATCGCTTCTCTGGACCCGCCATTGGGGATTGCCAAGCCCAACATAGTGGCGCTGGTCAGCTTCAACTTGCCCATTGCGCGCGGCAACAAAATCCATTGCCTCGACATCTTGCACTCGCTCGTCAAATACGTGCTGGGGCACGTCGAGGAGTCCGAAGACTTCCGAAAGGTCAGTATTTTTTTACCGTGTTACCGCACTACCATTTTGTTAGTGAAACAATCTCAATATAACCTGAGTATATAATCAGAGAAAACCACAAGTTTTACCAGAACAACCAACCAGAATAAAACCCAGGATTTTGTGAACAGATTGAAAACAGACTGATTGAAACTGTGCAACACTGCCGATACAACTCCATCAAAACCAAACTAAAATTGAAATCCTTCTCAAAACTCAGTAACAAAGATAATCATTTTTCCTGTCTTGCTTTCCTTCCATCCCTCACTTGCTGGTAGTAAGGTTCTGACCAGAATCACCAAAAATGTGCAATCTTTATTAACTTAATCCCTCCCCTCGGCCACTTTCACTAGATAATGAATGACTGCTGGTACGAAACAAAAATAGAACTCTTTGCTGCCAAATACCTAAGTAACGAAGTTGCGTTTCCTGCCGCACTCTTTCTGTTTCTCTCACAGTTGCAAGACCAAATGGATGTCAAGTTCAAGAAGCAGTTCCCAACCCGCAAGGAGCTCGAAATAGTCTCGTCGACACGTATCTGGAAGAGGGAGGACAAGGCCGCGAGACTCATCCAGTCCACGTTCCGCGAATATCTCCGGCAGAAGCGTTCCGAACCGATGGACCTGGAGGACGAAATGACACAGACGTCTAGCCCTGGCGGCGGCTGGCAGAGCCGTCTGTCTGCATTCCTGCACGTCCACCGGGGTAGCCGGTGCTCGTCGAGGAAGTCATCGCGGGCGTCCGACGCTAGCGAGTTATCCGAACTCGGTGGCGCCTGGCTAAACCTGCCGCTGCTCTTCCTCTCAAGCGCGCACCCCGGCGGACAGGCCGAGGAATTGGTAGATCCCGGTAACGGTCACGTCTCCATCATGGTGAGCGAGCCGTCGCCAGAAGCAGGACCGTCGATGCAGAACATGGACTATGAACACCACACTTTGTCGACGGCTGACTTGCCACTGAGAGACTCGATCGCTATCGGCCTGCGCGAGTTGCGGAGGAAGAATGCAGCGGGCGACGTTAGTATTTTAGTCACAGAACCTTCCCCTGATTCGAACAAGAATTCACCCAACCGTTCGACGCCGACGGACATAGCGTCGCCGAGAAGAGATGAAGATGGCCATCCAGGCCACTCGTTCGCCTCAGAGTCGAACCTGTACAATGGGTTCGTCGACATCCACCCATCGGTGTTGACACCCGGCGGGGGGGCGTTGTCGCTCCTGCCCACCGAAACCGGCCTGCCGACAATAATCCGGCCGGTGGAATTGCCACCTTCGGCGCCGCCGATAGAGCGGCATCCCGCAGGGTTCCGGCCGGGAGGCGCCGTGCTATCGTTGCTTCCTTCGGAACGGCCCCGAATACCGCCCGAAGTCCCCCCGAGGAGATCACTGCGCTTCAGGCGGTCCAGCGACGCCACCATCGTACACGTTCTTGTGCACCGCGAGTCTGAAGAGGACGCGGCCAGCTGATGGACTTAGAAGTCCCACTCACTAATTCTTCTCCTCTCTATCCGTTCTCTATCTTTAGAACATTGCGTCAGCGCACGTGGTGCTTTTTCCCGTAATGCTTGCGCTGGTGAACGTTTTTGCGGACAACCTTTGGCGCAAGCATGTCAATGCAATAATGTTTTTAGTGCATCCGCTTGGTTTTTGGACGGGAGAAATGTGTTCGTCAACTTTTCTCTTCAGCCAAGTGTTTATTTGCCGTCTTCACCATGCGCGTCGTACATCTGCAGACTTGGCGTCAACAACGGACGTTGTTAATTTATTATTTAACTGTTAGCTATGACGATTTTTGGACAAGGGGTAGTTGTGGCCTACGAAACAGGACCACTCTGGAACGATCCCGAGTCCTGAGTGTGGCTTGTGGTCTTCGCGGGATGTGGGATTGACAAAATCGGATGGTCGCGGCAATCGGGTGAGAAATCGCCAGTCAATTACGGCGGGTATACAACAAAAAAGTCTAGTCAATTCGTAATAATATATCTATATTATATTCTTCTTCATCTCTTAACCATCTCTAACCATTTTAGCGGTACTATTCAACAAGTTGCCCAATTTCAAAGCCGTGTTTAAAAAAAGTACGCTAGTTTTGCTTCAATGAGTGTTGCTGTAAGAAAAATTGTAACCCTGACGAGATTTTACGAAAACTCTTCGCATTCGCAACTCATAGTATTTATTCACGTTAAATTGGCGTTGATAGCGAGTTGGTACCTAATACTTACTTCAATATAAAAACAACTGTTTAACGGCAGTACCCAAAGTAAAAGCGACGTTTCTAAAATAATGTGTAACTAGGCTCCTCGAATTTTAGCTCGTTTGACGGAAACAAAGTGTGTTTACGCCATCCGCAATACAAACGGTATGTCACGGTAAATCAATTTGGATGCCACATAAGGCATTCCAGAAAACTATTATTTAACCTTAATAGGGAACATGCTCTGAAAAGATTATCGTGGCTATATTTTAGTCTGATAGGGACGACGGTAGGCCAATGTCACTGTATTTTTCTTAAACCTACTAACATGTAAGCGCTCCAAATTTCCTATCTCATTTCAAACGTCTTTATTTACGCCTTTCTTTACCTGCTAACTATTTATTAGGTAATCAACGAACTGATAACTTACTAGACAATGTTTGTAGTCTATATCAGGAACTTGATTTCCATTATTTGATCAAGCCCTTTCCAATTCTCGTTTATAAAATCTATTTGGTTAAGGTTTAGTGTATAAATACATCGACTCAAACATCATAAATAAATTATATGAAACTAGTGTATAGGCGGTTAGAAATTTAGTTTTTTTTAATACTCAGTGCAATTTGTAAATAGATAGGAACGTAGTAGTGTTCTTAATCCGCGGCCCACTCTGCACATGTGATGGACTCGAGGTGCAGTCGACACAGAAGAAAATAGAGCTAGGAAATCGACATCTAACGGGCAACCTTTCCAAATGCTTTCTATATTATTATTAATTCGTATTAAAAAGAAAAAAAACATCATCAGCGTTGACAATATTGTTACCATGTATTATGATATGAACTTGTTTAAAATCGAAGGCCTATATAGTGTAAATGATAGTGTTATAAAGAAAAGAAGATTTTTACTATAGCGTATGATTATTATTAATTGTCTCACACTTGAGCTGTGTCATTAATGAGCTGCTACTCTGTCGGCAAGATGAGTTAAGCGATTCAAAAAAA
>LVVV01432458.1:0-22885 GCA_001676325.1 Amphinemura sulcicollis | reverse complement strand
GGGTACGGGGATGGGTAGAGATGCCCCCCACTCCCATCCTCCAAACTTGGACGAGGTCCAAAATAATAACGGCACAAAAGCCACAAATCAGAATTACATGTGCGGCGGTGGTACTCCCGGGAGTGGCTAACGAAGCTTCCGAACTTCTTTCAATCACTTCCGCCAGTTTGATACGGATGATTAGAGATGGAAAGCCGATATTGCGTCCGTTTAGTTGGCCGTTGGCCTTGAAATCCACTCACAAAGTTACGGCTTGGTTTTCAAATGTTTCTCGACACACTTCGCGTTATTTTTTCTCGAAACAGCCAATTAGTTTCAATATTTATCAGAAGGACGATAATTCCAATTTTCTGGCAACGACTTGTGAGTAATATCATTTTGTTGAACTGGAAAAGAAGTGCATTTAAGGTTATTTTTTAATAAAAGTTGGAAGTTTGAAACCTGCAAAGTTATTGGAAAATATTCATTGAAATAAAATGTATACAAAAAAAAGTTCTGACTTCTGCAAAGTAACTTTTTGAGACGCGAGGATAATTGGAGGCTGCTGGAAGACCACCCATATTCGAAGGTTGAGAGAGTAGCTTTTGAGCACTTGTTTGACTTCTTCGATCCTCTTGCAAAGCCGTTTTACAGGTTAAAGTTGTCCCTCAAAAACCTTAACCAAGTGACCTTGAAAACTTATCTTGTCCTCTTCAACTTAACGGAACGTTTAATAGACTGGCGTTTTAGTCTCATGACGTCGTTAGGTTGAAGTGTCTTAGATGGGAACCTCTTTGAAAGCATCAAGGTGGAGAAAGAAAATCGAAAGAGTTCCTTCGATAATGTTGAAATCGAAAACTGCGAGGTCACCAATTCAGTCAAATACCTCTTTAGGATGTGTTGAAAACCTGGTTAAACCACGATCAGAAACTAGATTTGAAACTTTGCTAATAAAATCGAAAAACTTTCATTGCGAAAGAAAGTCAGTTGATCCTTTACTCACCGCGAAACACTTTTTCTACCAAACTTGGTCCCAAACATTTCGCACTCTGCCGCACCGCCTTTTTCTTCGCTATCCTAGGTCAACTATTTTTAGCACATTCATTTCCTAGCTTCATGTAAAATGCATTTCCGATCCTAAATGCGTCTGGAGTCGAGTTCAAGCAAGACATTTCGCTACCCTCCGCCCCCCCACCCCCACCACCCCGTACCAAGTCTACCTCTCAGGTCTTGCAAGCCACGCGAAACCGTCGTCGCTAAGTTTACGACTGTTCGCGGTCAATATCGTGGCTGAATCAAGAACGCATGGCGCTCGCTATAGATATTATACATATTGCGCAGCGGCATACCTATAGCTTGAATAGTACAGTACCTACATTAACATGGCATTACTTTTTGCGACTTACTTCACCTGTCAGATGAACGTCTTGTCCGACAGCAAGCATCTTGCAAAGTCTTATTGCAAAGAAAGACCGCGAGCAGACGCCGAGTATTCCGCAACAATAAGCCCTCGTGCGGGTTTCCCATCGCTTTTCTTCTCTATACCTTCACACTTTTCACATCTTCTGTAAAACCAACACTCTATTTTGCCATTTTTCTAATTATTTTTCTCTCAATACAAGAATGGAAGTTGTTTTAAAGCTGGGTTTTCTTCTGGACTAGCGCTTCAACGCATAGGAGGTATATTTATGCAGTCTTTGAATATCTTTTGTTCCTGGTTTGACGGCCACAAAACTGTCTCAGTTAGTAAATAAGTAGTGCATCGTGGGAGTTTCTCGCGTGAGCGCAGTACTCTGTTCTTTGTTAGGCGAAGAGATGACAATGTGACGGCGTAAAGAAAAGTGGAAAACAATGCGGCGCTCGACGACGTCGATGACAACGACGCCCGTCAAATTGCGAGAGCGGGAGGAAATTTCGCGAATGTGATAGAAATCGGAATGAAAAGACGGCACCGAAAAGAGGAAATACGGGGAGTGATTCAGTGGTGGTACTATTTAAAAGTGAAGCACTTTCCGCTAAAATAATTTTAATTAAAAATACACTTAATTTTTTGTGTTATCAATCATTTGTATTAATTAAAGTGCTAATTAAAATTGACCTGGCGTGCTTTGAAACAAATTTATTTTAATAGAAGCGCAAGATTTCTAAAAAGTAGGTGACAGTCGATATATGTGTATATGTATGGTATAGGCTTACACGTATATGTATAGGACACTATTTATGAGTAATTTAAAAGTGTTTTAAAGTATCCTTGGACTTCAAAGGTTCTGACTCGTAGATTTCATTCTGGGTCAAGCTTAGATTTCCCCGCATCAGATAAATTTTCTGCCTATTGAATATTTACTTCTGAAAAGACATTTGTTTCAAATCCAAGCTGAAGTACTGTTTATGGCGTGTCATATACACACAATCATCAATCAAGAATATCTCTGTAGCAAGAGAAATGGAGGATGTAAATCCATTTTCCTTTTTTTGTAACTGATGAAAAGTTCCATCCAAGTGACTTTCAGCAAGAAAAAATTGATTGCTGTTTGTTGTTCGCTGTAAGGCTGATATACCTATACCTTCGGAATTTTCTCTGTAATTCGACCCTGTGAAGGTGAAACGCGTCAAGATCTTCAAACGCACCACCAAAACCATGCCGCCACTGAAGTGCTATCTCACCCAGAATCAATATGTTTTCTGTGTAAGACGCTTCTCAGTTCTCTTTCAAGTCTTAGCTTTCAGCCATCTTTATTCCTCCTGAGCATCGCGTTTTGAGATTGCCTCCGTATCGGATTGTCGAGATCACGTCTCGACCGAAGGCCTGACCACGTTTGAAGATGTAATTGTGAACCACTGAGCCAGAGTCAGTCAGCTCACAGCACCAAACTGGCAGCTGCAAACAGCGCCAGATGCCACAGGCTTTCTCTGGACACGCTATAACTTCTTTAGATGACACTTACAAATTGAAAACCATATTGTGTTATTTTTTTATAAGCCGAAAGGGACTCTACTTCGCAATGCGAAGGTTTGGGTTTCAACGGATAGTATGACCTTTGGGTAAGTGGGTCTAGTCAGAGTTCTAGGGTTGACAATGGTCAAGGTTATTCCTAAAAGGGGGTTGGTTCTGTAAATACACCTTTCTGCAACGCCTGTGACTATCGGACAACACAATATTTTCAACATTTAAAAGATTACGGTCGGCAAGAGTATGAGGACGCTGTTAACATTTGCTTACAAGTGATCAGACAATATTGTCGCAGAGAAATAACATCTAGAGAAAACAAAGGTTCGCTCAATTTTAGACGATTCTTGCTTATTATTCGACTCACGCTCCAATACCATGAATTCAATGCTATGTCCATACAGGCCTAAAGCGTATTTCATTTTACATACATTGTGTTTTAACGTACATTGTGTTTTACATTGTTTTTAAACATTTTGTAGCCATTTGTAACAGAATCGATCGAACTATCGTCAATAGCTTAGCGACCTGTCAATTACTAAGGCTGTTATGACTTTCACAGCGTATTTATGCACTCTAAAAAGAGCGTTTGAAAGTAACGGTTTTTTTTTTAGCAAGTGATTTTATTCTATCTCGCATTCTTTGGGTGCTCGATCCTATCTGTATGTGTAGATATTTATAGGTGTGTTGTTGTAATACTTACAAACGCAAACTTTGACTCCATTGATCTTCAGTTTCTAAACTTTATATTTTCCATGTAAAAAAACCTTTGATATGTTGAAAACAACCATTTCACTCCAAGGCCGTTTTGGAAATGGAAAATAAAAACTTGTTTTTCGTAGAGATAAACGAGGGTTGATTTAAGAATTTTCTTTTAAAGGAAGAAGACAAGTTTTTGCAGTTTTATATGTGTGTGTGTGTGTGTGTTTTACCGAAAAGGTTTTTTTAGGCAAATATAAGTGCTTTTACAATACTAGGATCCAGTTCATAATTTATTTTTACCCTACAGCGGCCCGCTATAGAATCTTTTAGCAAATAAGATATCCAATAGTCCGTGTATATCTTCTAGTAAGAAATTGAGAGTAAGGTGTATCTTATATCAATTGAAATCCCAAGTTAGGTTAGGTTCGTTTTCAAAACAGTGCGTCGTTAAACTCAACAAATCAATCGAACTATATCAACTAATCAACTCTGTCGCATTATTCCTTCAAAGATTCCAACTTTTAAGTTTATATTTGAGAAACATATATTCTTTTTATGGATCCTAGTAAGAAATATATTGCATTTTTATGTGATATTAGGCAATGTAACAATTGGAACATATTTATTTTGAAAATGTTTGTGCAGCACGTCACATTTTACTTGGCAAATATTAATGGTACTCCGCACACTTTGCATGTCTATAAATTGAATTGGCGTCCGCCTAGATAGATACGTCAGCGCTATTTCTGAAGAAAATAGTGTTTCCTCCCCCGATTCATGATTTACATCGTAAATCACGCTCAATCTTGTTCCCATCTTAATAACGGTCTGTACGATTCACATTTCAATCGCACTGATTTATTTACTATTTTTCACTTTGACTTATTTTCTTAAGCGTGAAAATATCTTGCCTTAATACTACGTCATCTTATGCATATTAAATCTTATTGGGATTTTGTCTCGTCATATAGGTACCTACCCGTACAACATAATTCAATATTTGAATTCAAATTAAAATATTTAACCATGAAAACAAATCGATAAAGATGCAATATGTCCCCAAGGTACTCAATTTAGCTTCACCAAAATTCGCGTTTACCTGAGTCCTGTTCAATTCTGCAAAATGTCTGGAAATTTTCAGGTTCGTAAATTCCACATTTTATTGATTATTTATTTTATTTTACTTTTGGATTAATCTCCGTTCACTAAACCGTACTCTATCATTTAAAATAATTGCGATGAAAACACCACAGCACAATTTTAAAAATGAATCATATATTCCAGACACCATCAATTAACACTAACATCCAATCAAGACCCCAAGAATATTATCGTTCCAGCACGTGACATTCGGTGATCGCAGACTAGTAGGCAGTAGCCGGCAAACAGAGCAACAATTCCTGGCGTGTCACCGTGCCCTCCTCGATCCTGAATATCCTTACTCCTGGCTCACAGCCTGCACGCCGTCCTGGAATGCTAGCTCCTTGCTGTTACAACGTCTATCCTTTCCCTTTGAGAGAAAGCTGACAATGATTTCTCAGCCATTAAGTAAATTGCGCTAATCGACGTCATTGTCGAAGCCGTTTACGAGCGTTTTCATCGACGCTTGGGATGCCTAGGTTGCCACCGCTGCGTGCCATGCGTGCTACGACATCTTAATTGCCTCGGGCGGTCGGCTTGGTACACGAAAGGTGAAACCTTCTTGCTCCAAGCCCATAAGAAAGCATTTCAAGAAAGGTGGGATTGTGATGGATGGGGGAGGGGGAGGGAGAGAAAATCGGCGCGGGTCACAAGAATTGATACCGTTGAAAAGAGAGCTTGAATACAGTAAGTTTTTTTAGCGTTATGTCTTCATTTCAACATTTTCGCAGCTTTGTCTCAGGAATTATAAAGCCGTGGCAAAATTTGCCAGCGCTTTCCTCCAAGCTCGCAAGTTCTCTAGTCTTGCCAGTGGCCACAGTGGCCAGTGGGCACAGTGGTTTCTATTCGATGATTTGCATTCGATTTTCAGATATTTTCATACGCAAATAACTAAATGATGGTTATGGATATTTTAAAGAATGTCGTTCTTTACCTTCCTTTAGTTGAAAACAGGTTTACGAGTCCCAAATACTTTGCCTCAGAGTAATCTACTTCCCTGTGTTAAAACTCGTGATCAAGAGAATTCTTTGCAAGGTAGTTTTCGACAGCAAGCGCCTGTGCGCGAAACAGGCGCGAATCAAGTCATCTTAAAGCCGAGGCGTTTGCTCGCGTGATCTTGGATGGTAAACAGCGCCGGTGAAAAGAAAAGGAGGGCGAAAATGATAATATAGAAAACAGCTGCCTCGAGTCGGATCAAGGGGATTGGATGTCGGCGTCGGGCACAGTTTCATATGGTCACAGAAAAATATTCTTATCGGCTAGATTCGAGCTAAATAAAGTGGAAAATTGGCAAGGGGAGTTTGAATAAAACGGGCTAACCGCGTGCACCGCTGGGAAAGAGTATGACATTTTCTACTCGTTATAGCAGAGAGGAAACCTTATTTTTATGCCAGGAAACTTTAAATGAGGTGCGAAATTGACAAACAATTTTCGTTCTCTTGTGAAATTACGTGTTTGGATTCACAGGTCGTTATGATCATATTTCTGGCATGAATATCGTTTTATTCTTTGTTAGTTCTGTGTTTGTTCCAAGTTGTGTTCGCTGGGTAGCAAGTTAAGTGATTTCTAAAGACCGGCAAGTACTAAAGTAAGTCAAAATGTCAAGCGATTCGTAGTCTTGCCGTTCATCTTGTTCAGTTTCATGATGAAGTATGTGATGCTTAGTTTCTGTTCGCTTGGATGGGCGAGGATATTCGAGGACATAACCAGTATCAAGAAAATGTTTCTATTATTTTGGATTACCACATTTTTTACAGTTTAAATGTTTTAAAAGAACTCACTCTGTTCGCCATCGTCATGAATTCCGTCGCATTCAACAGTGCTAGGGCACTAAATTATGTATTTTAAATAGTAATTGCGATTATAAAATGGCTAGCTGTCTAAAATAACGCCCAGCAAAGAAACCAATTTGCTAAATCAATAACTTCACCCGTCCATTACGAGGTAGATTCATTAATGTTTATAAATTAGAAACTTACAAATAGAAACCTATAATACACATAATATATATTTACCTACATATTATGATACTGAAAAGTGGCACTGACATAAGTTACTATTTTCTGTTATACTTAAAAAAATAATCGTCTTCTCAGGAGTTTTACAGAAACATATTTAAGTGCTGGTATAAATTATGACCTTGTAAAACGCGCCGACTTTTAAATACTTACTCGAAATCATGCTTCCTGGCTTTGTCTTAAAAGACTCAAATCTTTCCTATTATCTTTCTCAAATCGCGTACACGTTCACAAAAGTCACGATAGCGACAACTCATTGTGCCGGAAAACAAAGACATCGTAAATCTGGTTTCTTTATGGTCACTATTTCCGTGGTTTGTCACAAAATTAACACTCTGTTTGCTGGGAGTTCCATTCCGAGCAGCAACTCCTGTCTCTAAAACACCATACTGCCAGCTTGCCAAGTGTAAGACCCTGAATTGCCATGAAATCTCAGTGGAAGAGTTAGAAGAACCATTAGGAAGCAAATCAAGAATCACTGAATAGTAATGTAACGACGCCTAACTAATTCAACAGCTTGATGGGCCGCTTTTGCATATAAAGTTTTCAGTGAATGTTACACCTAATAAAGTAAAACTACCTTCAGAATTCTGCATGTCGTATAATTGTTACTTTACATCAAGTTCCTGTCAAATATCTGTCTTTGTTCTATCACAAATCAAACGTGAGTTAACTTTCAAGAATTAGAGAAAGTGAACACTTTTGGCAAAATTGGTATTTACAGTTTAGCGGTTCTTGAATCACGTCTGAACATTCAAGTCAGAGGGTATAAAATCTCCCTCATAAACTGTCAATCATATCATAGCATTCCAACAGTCGAGGCCACAACGGCCTTGGATCTTTGCAAGGTCAACCTACGTCACCAAGGTCGGGGTGATAACTTGTTTTTCTTTAGGCTTTTTAATGCGCCTATTCTTTGTGGAGACAAGGAATTTTCCCCCCAATTTGACCCAGCTATAACATCCCAAGGAAAGTTCATGAATATCGTTTCAATGTTTCTTATTTTGAAAGATCATTTTGAACTGCACTCTTTGCTGGAGATGTTATGAAATATTGATGTTTGGTAGTACTCGGTCAGAAAAAGCCTCTTTTTATAAACTAGAGCTAGACAGACGCTTTCAATGGAAATCACTAATGCCTGCTTAGACCGACATTCAGTCGAAATCAAGAATCAAACTTTCAAAATTCACGAGTTTGATTAAGTCAAGGACTAAAAGCCCCCGTTCGTCAAGGACAAATCCACGACCTAGGGGCAACCCCAAGGTCAGGGAAATCCCAATACTACCAAAAAAGTCAGCGGCGCATAGCTGCCGGGCCCATATTTTGTGCGCAAGTAGTGGGGGGCAAGCTGCCCCGGGCCGCGCGGTAGCATCCGATCGATCTCATCCCTCGACCCTCCACACTCCGGCGAGCACTCTGTCTCGATGACATCGGCGATCAGGAGGCAGCCTTTGGTAATGCCGACTTTTGGCACTGACACCGACTCTTGCACGAAGTATAGGTAACACATCAAGGGTACTGGAGTCGGTGTTACCCAATACCAAGTCCAAACGGATGGTTACTCTAAATTAGGAGTTCGTCTTTAGTGTCAATACTCCTGGGTGTTTTGCTCATGAGGCCGCGTGTAACTTTTCCCTCCTCGACCTAATATTCGGGTTAGAAAGAATTATTCTCCCTGAAAGTATATTGGTATGAAATTTAGCTCGGCTCCTGTTATCTGGGGTTGTGAAAGTTTGTGAACTGGTCCTATAGGGGTCGTTTGATGTGGTTGGACACTCTCTCATGCCCTTGTTAACACATGTAGTTAGACAAGAGATTAAACTCCTTTGGAATTTCTGTCAACGTTTTGACGATGCATTTTCAAGCAATATCTTGATGGTCAACTTTGCTCCATAAGTTTCTGATGCTACCGTACATTCAAAAACTGCCATGCAAAGTCTATGGTTTTACCGAAAAGCTTTTCTCACATCGCCGCTTGGCTGCGAAGACAGTTGCACAGTCCGTTATTGTCGCCGCCGCCACCACAAACCTTTTACCTTTGCTTGCGTTGCACTCTGTTCCCTTGGTGCCATAACGACGTCCACGGCGTCGCAGAAAAACCGACGCCCAGGGAGCAGTTGCATTAGAGCATCGTAAATCCACATGCTACGCTATGCGAAATCGTTACTACCCTCGTTTTAGTGCGCAATCAGAGGTAAATTTAAACTTTCTAGAGCAAATTCGTCGCAATTCAAAAACTCATTATGGCTATACTTCACATTTGAATAACGTGTGATCAACCGCGCCTTTTGTATATTCAAAATTGCTGATAGCGGACCTGAGAATGGTGTGGTTGTGACACATTTGGGTGTGTGGGTGGAGGAAAAGGAATATTCCCAATAGAGTTGGTCCGGAAATTGCACCTCCCCGAAACTGGTACAGGGACGTCGATGAAACGGTTTTGGGGCAGTAGCGAAGAGCTCGGGCTTACCGGAAGCCACCCAGGGGTGGACGGGGACCAACTGGATTGGCTGTCCCAGGAGATTTAGGAAAAGATGTTTTTGTTATTATGACACACGATTATAGGTACACATTTGCACATTCTCGTGCTGGTATAATGTTTGGAATCCATGTCTTGACCAATGAAGAAAATGATTTCAATGAATTTTTTCTGGAAGTGCATCTGTAATAGTTTTATTAGACACATTTGCTACTTTGCCAAACATTTCAGTAAAATTAGCTTCTAAATTCGAGTTTCATTCATTTATTACAAGTCATATGAATAAATCTACGGCCCAAGAACCTTTTTAATATGGCGCGCCAGACGAATCGCCAGTACGCATCGGCCCTGATTTGAAATAAAGCCAGTCGTGGTTTGGCCCACGATATCTATAGCCTTGTGTGAAAATAAAGAGACCTTCTCCAAGATTTCTGTTCGATGATTTCAGACCCGTTCTGCGTCGCCTGCGTAAACAACGCGTAAACCAGTTAAGTCAATAAAAAAGGAAGGAAAACTGCGGTGTTTGCATTTTATTCGGGGGACATATTTGCCACGTAATCCAGTTATACGTTTGTGCTGTGCTCAACGAAGGACCGGGAAGTTATGGGAAGGGATGCTAGGCAATAAAGCCGGGAACTCTGCGCGTGGGTTCAGAGGATGTACGAGATGTTTGTCAGATTGGCGAGTTTTTGGATTTTGATTTGGAACGATTCATTTGCTGATATGTGAACAGTGAGTGTTTTCTTTTTCGCTAAGTGTTCAAATGAAAATGAGAGTTAATAGATATTGTTTTTACCAGTTTTATCATCTTTCTTATTCTGTAAGTGTTCACATTTGTTCTAAAGTAAAATTAAAAATAATTTAAGAACAAAAAGAACCAATGAACATTGTGTCTTCACTCAAACTAAAAATCGAATCGAGACAGCAAACAACGGTTGAGAATTCGGATTGGATTTTGAAACTCTGGGAAAAGTATTTGATTAAATGAAACCAGTCCCGAATAAGAATTCATTCACATGACCCTTTCAAGCACACCCTGATACAAGTGTGACAACTTGTAAAAAACGTGGCGTTTTCGATTCACCGTGAATTTTCAGATTAGTATGCATCCTACCTTTTGAAACAATACCGTGAAGTGGATGACAATTTCAAATGAAATTGACAAGCTTGCAAGAACCGCATGAGTGCATCGTCGTAGGTCGTTGGAGCACCAAGCATGCAAGTGAGAAGTAAAGAGATAAAAGATCATTCGCTTGGAGTTTTCAAGTCGAGAGATAGAAAAACTTGTCGTCGATCCAGCTACAGTCTGTTCACACGGTGAGATGCCTTCGTTTGGCTCTTTGTCATTTTAGGATGTTCTCGCAGCAGGTAATACGTCGTACTTAAACGCAGGGAACAGACTTTAGGTTGGATTTTCAAAGAGTAATAGATGTTAATAAAATGAAGTACATCTACTTCCGAATCTCAGGGGGAAACATACTATAAACACTTATTATGCGAGTGCGAGAGTCGTACAAAATTGTAGATTAAATTATTTCGCGAATCGGGGCAAATTGCCAAGTTTGCAAAGTTTTAGTGGCAAATAAACTTTGCATGCTATTCTATTATGATTATTATTATATCACTCCATTCTAATGTTGGACAGAATTGTTGAAATTTTATACACGTTCGTATTTTAAAAAGTTTTTTTTTTGTTTGGGAGTTCTTCGGAGTGAATTAGTGAAAGGTTGGATACGGTGAAGGTACTCGCTTCGCACGTTCCACTTTCATGATTTTTATTACTCTGCGCCGTTCGCAATGATTTCCATTTCGAAGATGTCCGAACAACTAGTTCTAGATCTTCTGCAAGTTCTAACTTGAATAAGAGAGTTACAATTTCACTCTGGCGACTGCCGCAGGTTTGATTTTGATCACAGTTATGATCCTTGCGAGATTTCAACTAAATGTCGACATCAGTTTTCAAAGCGAGAAAATGCGAGAAATAGAGTACCCTGTTTGTATTTACCAACATTTGAATCATTCGGTACATAAATTTGTGAACACTTCACCAAATGCTTAATAAGCTGTAGCAATGACAGCTTTAAGAAAGACGTATACAAGAGAGTGCTGGAACCTGGTAACCTATTTTTGTCTCTCTTTTGATATTTGAATTCAATTCCAATGTTATAAAACGCTGTCAGTTAAAAATAATCCTCTTCTAGTATGTTATTGCGGTGGATGGCCAGTACTAACTTCAACACCAGGAGGTACGGGCCATTCAAAATACTCAATAGAAACACCAAAACGCTGTTTACTTTGAAGGGTGTCCAATATCTAGACCCCTTGCTCTCAATTTGGCACAGTTGCGCCGGTAGGGTTACACAGAGTTGACCCTAATTGGGAAAGAAAAGGAAGACTCATATCGTGCGCTGCAGCAGCCCGTCTGGCGAATTACAATTTTGACGTTTAAGCTCGTCTTTTTATCCAACTTCCAGTCAGCTGTAATCCTTCCTTTGCCTTCTCGTGCAAGTCTGTCTGCATTCTAGACGTTCTGAAAGCATAATGGGATTCTTTCGTCTGGAAATAAGACGCCTAAATTTGACGGTTAGAACAATTGAAACTTTGAAAATCAGTGCTTTCGGGGCTTGCTACGGTTCCTTGAAGCTTTTGCAAACATGTTATGATTTTGACTTTTTATCTGTGCCTAGAGATTTTTTAAACATAATTGATAATGATAAGAAACTCTTTATTCTAGATAGATTGACAATTTGGTACGTCTTCGTCTTTGGAAAACAGGTAATTTGAATAAAAACGCTTTACAAGACTACATTTAGATATCTGTTTGTACAAGTTGATGACAATGTATAACACTGAAAAACAAATTTTGTAATGTCAGAACGAATGTAGAAAGATAATCGATTTTCCCGTGGGAGCGTAGCAAGCGAGGAATTAGGCACCTTATATTTCTGTCTCAGTTTTCAAGCCATCAAACCATTTTCCTAAACGATTCGTGCCGGCGACGCCGGATTGTCCGCAAGGCGTCGCGGCCGTCGCGACGCTTCTTCCGGGCGCTGCGTGTTTGAGATGGTTGATTTATGGTCGAGACTATTTCGACCATTTAAAAAAATACACCGCAGACATTCTAATTTATCATTGCAAAAATGGATACGCAGACACCATGGCTGGCCGGCGGTGCCACCGTGGTACATCCATCATTGCATGCAATTCGAGGAAATTAAACGAGGCCGGGTTTTGGCCATCGACTCGCTTCTAGCGGTAAGGGGCCCACGACTCGTGGGGGGGGGGGTCTTGTTTTTGGGTTGCCTGGAACCCTGGCGTGGGTAGGCAAGTGGTACATGAAAACTAAATTGATGCTGTAGATACTGAAAGTAAGTAGAATGATAAAGAAGTCACGCAGCATTTTTGAAATTATTTGGGTACCGAAAATAAATTCTATACTGAAAATCTGTTCAGTTTCAAAATACAATTTATTCGTTCTTTTATTCATTTTATTCATTTTATTCAATAAGATCTGAAATTGACGAACACGAATATAAAGCATAAAGAAGTAAAAAAAGCTTTAACTGTATTTCTGTAATTCAGGTGCTCAGAATATGAATATTTCTCAAACTAGTGGATGTGGGTGTATGGGTGATTCTTAGTTCGACCATGGTTTGACTATAGGAGCATTTTGCGCGATTTTTTTTTACTAAATCTGTATAAAGCATCATGATGTTGTCATTGTTTACCCTCGGTGTAATTGTGATTGTCACGTATCGATGGTAAAATTATGTTGATATTGTGTTTCAACAAATATCAGTATGCAAAGCATACCATGGAAGTGCCAAATATAATCAATGCATGCAACAACATATGAATCTGAAGGGTTGATTTATCGCGAGGTTCAATATTGGGCCTTGTTTTGGCAAAACATGGCACTAAAATGGTCCCATATTTTGAGCCTATGCCTCCATAGTCAGTAATCAGAAAAATATGTAAATAGCTGATTTTACACGAAGCTAGTCTCGCGACGCTAAATTCGCAGAAATTTAATATCCTTTAGGTTTGACAGCATCAAAAGATATTGAATTCTGTAATAATCAAACTCGATTGACAAAATTCAGCCATTCAACTTCGAAAGGCTAGCGAAAACTACTATTCAGTCTAGGTTCGTGCCATAAATCAGTTTGCCTTCGACATTGGTGACGTCTGACGTTTGTCTATAAGCTTACACAATGTCGGAATGCCGGGTCGCCAAAGTGATAGTGTATACCTATATAGGTACCGAAAAGAAGGCTTCCTGAAGGTGAAGTGACAGATTCACTTGCAGGTCCTTGCTGATTCTGAACCAGCCTGGCGGTAGCTGCTGCCGCGTTCCCAGGGCAGTATCAGAAAGCTATGATGGGAGAAGAGAAGCAATCTTGGCAACTTGGCAGCTTCTAAAGGACGCTGTTTGCACCCTTCATGTATCAAAAATCCACTTGAATTTGATGCAAGTTCTTTAACTCTACTTCCGCATCGTTGCTTCAATAATGGTCTTAAAATTGAAAGCACCATTTTCATTACAAGTCACTGTAGTTAAACATTGAAGTAGCTTTTGAGGTTATATGCATTTAGTAAAGGTTAAAATACTCTTCAAACTTTATAACCCAGTTACCTTTTTAACTCAAATTTTACATCTAAATGAACACTAGTCATGGATTGACAAGTTTACTCATAATTCTTTGTAGCTAAAGCGCCTCTACTCTTCACCCAAATGCATTTTCACAAAAAAATATCCCGATTGAAAGAGAACTTTTTTCAGTCCCTGACTGCCCCGACATATTATGATGAGAGTGATTTGGATGGCGATAAATCATCCCCATTGACTCATTAGTTGGTCATTTTTCCCTGTAAATCGATTGGCAGTTCGATGAGATTTCGTCTAGACATAGCAGCAAGAAAACTAAATTAATATGTCTTATTAATTATTGTCGGCGTATTTCTATGCAGTTTCAGTGCCGAGTAAAACGTCCCGCACACCGACTGAAATCTGCAATTTCTTAAATGTCCGGTGATCTCTGGATAGACTCTAATTTGCGAGTTAAGATTTTTCTAAAACACCCTATTCCACACAAACATTTATTTTGGGATGTCCTGTACTGTAAAACATTTGCCATTCAATATAATATAATCCTGAATAAACAATCATCAGCCATCATTCTAACTATATATTTGTTACCTTTATTATTTCCACACATTCTGACAAATGATCGATACAATTGGCGATCTTAATTCGCATATCACATTAAAAGATGTAGAAATGACTAACTCAAGACATTGGAAAAACGGCTCAAACCGTCTCCAGCTCTCAAAACACTTGAAAGAATGAAAATATTGACTAGTTCAACCTCTCCTCACTTTCGAAAGCTCTCTAGCACCCTCCCAAGACAGTATTTGCTGATATCCCAGTGTGGGCACGTATGATGTCAGCATCCTAGCCGGGCCGGATGGGGACTGGGCCTGCCGAGAGGGCATCGTCAACTTAAAGTGAACTTGAACGATCGCCCGACCAGGACGTATTTACTAAAGTATACGATGACATGTGAGGGTAGCGGGCAGATTTCCAAATCTGTCGCTGCGATCATGGGAACCAGTGGCGTTCACTGGCAGGGCACCAAACCACGTCGAGTCTTGTTATCGGGGTAATTGAGAGTGTTGTTGTGTAGTCCAATCGTTTTGACTTTTAAGCTAAACGTGAGTTTTTTTATTGCTTTTAGATGGTAGATATATTTTTTAGGGAGAGACTTGAACTGTTTTATTTTACTATCTGGTGTAATGAAATTGAATCTTTAAAACTACTTTCGTATGAGGCAATTGGACGAGTAGTTAAACAAGATAGGAACGCTGTAAGTCAGAGCAATCTCACAATTGTAGAATTGATCCATTGCCTTGAATTATTTAGTCAGATTAAATTGATATGTGCTATATATGTATCTTGCTTATCATTTAAAAATGAAGTCTATCATCCACAAACCATAGATATTATATCCGGTTATAACAAAACGCAAAATAGAAATGAATAACGAAACATTGAACTTTACAATGGTCATTAGATGTTTCTCGATTTTTCTTTGGATAAATGGGCAATAAATTTCGCCTACATGAAGTACCGGAAGGGATGGCAACTCGATAATATACTTTTACGGGTAGATTTAACGATGGTTTAACGAAGCAAGATATTTTACGACGTCTATCCGATCCCAAGAGAGGCCATATTGTTTGTAAGTCACATTCTACTCTCAATCTCATCGAACTCGAAGTTTCCAACGGATGAGTTCGAAGAGATGAGATATCGAATAATTGACGGTAAAGCTCTTTACAGATATGCGCGTTGTTTTTCAGCTAGATAAATACGATAGGGTTTGTTTGCATCATTATTAGTGACCTCTATTATAATCACCCCAATTGGAATCTTGCAATGAGAACTGAAAAGAATACTTTCCTTGGTTACTTACTTAACTTATAGTTCCTTGTAATATCACATCACCATAGATATTATAACAATCCGTCGACTTAGACTCCGTAACACCTGTGATATTGTGCACGACCATTCCTTTTGTCCTGTAATAAATACCACCTCTCATAAATTTTAACTGCAGGGGACCGTTTTGACCTTACATTGTAAACCCGCCGTTTCAGTATTTTATCACTTGGTAATCAAGAACTATCATTTCGTTTGAGCACTACTCCGCACCTGGCTCTGAGCAGAGACAAAATCTGACCATGTGTTCAGTACTTAATTTAGTTATAAAGAAATATGTCTATCCATACGTCCTACAGGATTGAGCAAAGTAATCTTCGTCTCGCCTCAATCAAGGGAATTAAATTGTAATTAAGGTTCAATCTCATCTAACATTTCATAAGCTTATAAAATAAAACAACTTAACTTTTTCAATTTTAATCTACTTTCAATCAGAGAGGGACCTTCATTGGTTTTCCCATTCAGAACCCTTTTATGGCAATTTGATTTAGAAACCAATGAAGGAAGACCGAGGACACCAAATTCTGAGTAATGCGACCACCCTCGGTCCAGCACCGCAATAAGACTTTGAGCACTACCAGTATTTCCCAAGACTCTCCGAAGAAAGCTCTGATAATTGCGATGCGAGACGAAGAGGATGCGGACGGCTCAGAGACGTGATCTACTCGGCAATCCATTAACTGAAACTGAGGTCCACTAAGACACCTATAAAAGCTACTACACTAGCCCAACGCTCTACTTGTTTTGTTCCCCGCGTTTCCATTCATTTCCTTGCCGCCTCGAAAAGCAATAGCTTAGCGCGTGAAACGCCAGCACATTTTCTAGGAAAGTTAAGTGTTCGTTTAGTTATGAATATGGCTGTAAATCAGGGATATGCTTTAGAAGTCGTTATATCCATTATTGTAAAGGATACCCAAATGTCCTTGTTCGTGGGGTTGGATCATTTTTGTTTTGTGAATGGTTGCGTTTTGTGTTGGCGAAATTCTTGCGACCGCGCTGGCACGGGTATTGTTTTAGAGTAACAGTATGTCTTGCGTCTTTATATAAACAAGGACTTTAAATGTGTACTTTAAAAGTTCTACCTTATTTTTAAAACTTTCGCTCATGTTTTATTAGCGGGATTACAAGACTATTTACATTTATCCAGGCACAAAAATCCCATGCTTTCTGAAATATCGGAATTGTACATTCAACTAGAAACTAATTGAATGTCGTTTTCATACCCTCAATACTCAATAATAAAGTATACTCGATAAAATGGGAGATGTATTTTTAAGATTGAAATTCTTTATTTTTCAAAATTTATTTTTACAGCGCCCTGGAAATCACGGAAAAGCTAAACTAAACTTCCATTTTCCACAATTACCACAAAACCACAAAGTTCAACCACACATAATTACTTCCGTCCGCTACTCTGCACAAATTTCCTCGATGACAAATACACAGAAAGAGTAGCGATATTATTTCAACAGTGACACCAGTCAACCCCAGCAAGTCCACGTCAGTATGACTAAATGGCTACTAACCGATTAGCCACCAGAGTCATGTACACCAATAAACTTGGCAACTATGGTGAAAATGGCAACCATGTCCTGCCTCAAATTGCATAAATGTCCAGCTTTATTTTCGCCCCTCGCTCTTTTTAGTAATGCGTTTAAAACCAGACAGACATATTCTGTATACATCACTAAAGCATAAATACACTCCCTGTTATTTCACGATTTCATACAAATATAACACAGCGCGCCGTCCAGCTATATACTACATGTTTGCGCAATCGCAACTGAACTGTGTTTTCTCTCCGAATTCCAGGGAGTTTAAAAAACCAAATTAACGTCAGTAGCCACATGAGTACGCCGATAAAGTAGCCTAAATTAAAGGTTGTTTCGCTCAACGTATTGTTGCGGCTACTCCAATTTCGCTATAGCACTACAACTCACTGTTATATTATTTAATTGAGTGCCGATGCTCTCAAGTCAGTTTATTATGACATTTAATTTGCAAAGCTTATAAAATTAATCTATTCAGTTGGGCTAACTCAAAAGTACTTGATGATTAACCATCTCTTACTAGTCTGAAAAGTCGCTCAACCCTTCAACACTGGCCTTGACAGAGACAACTCTAGGCCCCTGAATGAAATGGAGCTACTGTAGTTGTCACAGATCTATTTTTAGTGTTTACAAACATCGAATAAAACTAGCCGTGTTAAACAGAGAGGTTTCTACTTGTAAAGTGGGAATTAAATCAGGTTTAGGTGTCTTTTCAGCAAAACAATGGGGATAAATATTTTAGCTGGTCGAAACGGTGCAGTTCGCTCAACGGAACACAGGGCCACAACGCAAGTCTGATGATCGACATGTGTGCAGCCTGTGTAATTCACTTGTAACATTTTCATGGCAGTTCATTAATGTACGAAGCATGACCTTTTGTAGTTCGTACATTCAATTCGATGCGATTCGGTGAAGGCATTGACAGAAAAGTTCATCACAAAACGTGGAGTTGACGGCTAGCTGGCTGAATAATATCGTTTGACGGCGCTTCATTAGGGTGTAAATCAATATTTTTGGGAGTTATGCGTTCAGAATTAATAGCGCAAATAACGAGGATTAGAATTTTAATAAAATTATTTTATAGCTTGGTTTTGAATACAAATCATAAATTTTCTCCCATAACAATTTTGGGTAGGTGAGTTGGTTTTACTTTAAACCATGTAACTATACGAACATGACTGCTTGACAGTTGAAGTTAAATGTAATTTGTCGGTACAGTTTGCTGTTCCGTGACTTCTCTACCACATTTCATTTCTTAGCAATTTCGTGAAGTTCATTCAGTGTTTTTAATTCCAACTTACTACAGTTGGTTTACATAATAGAACAGTAACTGCCATCGTGTAACCATTGCAGTCAAATCACGCGAAATCATTACTTAGCAATACTTTTCTATCCTAGTGAAAAACTTTTCCCTGCATTTCCGTCATCGCAAATGTCATGAAAATGTTGAAATCCGAGTCACTCAACTTTCTATTTTAACATGCAATGGGTAGCCATAGAATAGTCAAGTCCGCTATGCGAACTATAAAGCTTATAAATAATTCAAGATTACACAATATAAATACGATGCCAACATGGTGATGACAGTACATAAGTCCACGTTAATACTGCCACATGGAGAAAAATGAACACAATATGAGGTAATTTATTATTTATCTCTCTCCGTGTGGAACTGAAAGAGTAAATGCAGCAATTTCATCCCTTTGCCTTTGATGCCATCCTCCATCCCTGTCCCTCGCTTTAAAACTGTCGCCACTTTTCTCTCTCAGTGCACTCTATGAGCAAGTATCACAGGAATTATCTAGGAATGATACAAATGGGACAATCAAATTTCTTCTCTGTCTCTTCGGGATGACGCTGTACCCTTTATTCGCTACACTCAGGTACTCAGTTAGAACGACAAAAGTTTTTTTACACAGCTTTCAAAAATCTGAGCCACAGAATTTTGTGTTCAATTGAACAATGGAATTTGGTAGAACATATCGTGAATGCTAAGTTTTTACGCGCGCCAAATTCTTGTGACGTGATTTGTTCAATCCAATAACAATCAAGTTGCTGTCAACAATTCAGAGACTCAAATGTGTATAGACAACCAATCTATTAATGAAAATGTTTAGATAGTGGGTGAGTGTGTAGTTTACCAAACATGTGGAGTGTCAAAACACTGTTAATTGAATAGTTGAGATGTTTGTTAACCCTTTGATATGGTTTTAAAGGGGTCCAGTGAACTCAAATATGTTGAAAAGATGAGTGGATGATTTTAAATCACCATTCTTGATGCCAAAGAATCCACGAAACACCAAAGAATGTGATATATTACTTTGACCTTGCGTTTTTTAATGAGGCCTGAAAGCATTTCATTTATTTACAGAGAACGTTCAGCATTTACACAAATAGTGATTTAAGCATTAAAACTATTATGAAATCGTTGCATCATTTAAAGTAACTTTCATTTAAACGGCGATTACAAAATTTAAACTGAGGGTACGTGTGATATTTAGCAGCTCGTGCATTTATTTTCTTGTTTTGTCTTGCACTAGCATCGTACAACAACATAAAAAAAGAATGCTTGCTATACACCCTCATTGTGAAGACTAGTTAGCAGGTTCTTCACTGAACAAAATGGCATACTCATAAAATTTAACGAGCAGAGCTTAATTTCATGTCAGATTTGTAATAAGGTTACATTTTCACATCTAAGCCGCACATAAGAACAAGCTTAGGTCCAGAACTGAAAAGAAAATTCTTGTAAACATTTCCTACCTACAAATTAGTTGTCGCTGCTGACGCCAATTGTAGTGTATTGTGATGAAAGCAGTTCGGTACGCCGTTACTTCATAGTTATTTTCCCATCCAACAAAGTCATCTCTCCATTTATCTGATCATGAAAGTTGCACATAATACAAATACTTTTTAGTTAAGTTCCATTCAGTTATAATGCGTCTTCGTATATAAAGTTAAGGTCAAAGTTCATGTTCATGTTCAATTGCCATTATGCTCAGTTTCCATTTGAAACTCGAGTCACGTATCGAATCTTAACCGCATTTCCGTCTGAACATTACCCATTTTACAAAACAATTGCAGGCATCGATAGTTTTTTATATCCAAGTGTCAAAATACATCGCCAATAGTTTAATCATTCGGTTAATAAAGCATCGACATTCACATATTCACACACTGACTCGTCAGTGGTCCAACTCAAGAAGCAGGCCTTTGTGCGATGGTAATCTCCCGCACTTCCAGACATCAATGCCACTGTCTCCCATTGTCTCAAACATTTGAATGCGCGGGATTACTTCGACGCCGCCTCCGCAGATTCAGGTCACGTGACGAGACTGCCTCCCGAGACGAGGACCTCTTAGAAAACTAGAATGCCTGTCTGCCTTTTATCTTCGAAATAGATAATAAGTTCTTGCCTTCGTTATGCCGAAGTGGTTAGTGACTTTCTTCATCGAAGAAAACAGAAGAGGTATATTATGTGCTGCAGGCCGGCTGCCAAATATACAACTGGAAGCTGGAACTGGTTTATTGTTGAGCGATATCATTGGTTCATACAAGCAGTAATTATTTTTATAAAAAGCAAAGCCGTTAAGCTTTATACTTTTAAATCACTGCTCTGAATCACTCCGTTTAACGACATGGTCAAACTGGCCCTAGTTTTTTTGTGACATTTTTCTATCAACGAGGTACAATAACAAGCAAAATAGAAGAGTAGATATGTTTTTTAATCCCTCTATTTAACAACTTCACTTATATTAAGGCTCTCGATATTTCACTCTTCGATACTGCACTGCTTTTCATTGTTATTAACGACACAACGCATTCACAGAGGTTTCCAACAGTTGTCATACTATTAGTTCCAAATGTCACTTGTATTACTCCATAAAGTGTGCAGAATCATAAGCAAAAAAGGTGTGCATATTCACTAATCACGCGATACGTCTATCGTTGGGGGTAAAATTCCCTCCATTGATCTCCACAATCAACGGGGGTTGCAAATTGTGCGATCTGACGTTCATTTCCTTGAAAAATACTTCCGTACAGAATCGATTGATCAACTGATGTTTTTATTTCACATTAAAATAAATAATTCACATTTTTATGGTTGAAATACATTGGCACATAAGATCATTTACGTGTTTGTTTGGACGGATAACATCACAATTATTAGTTTTAATGATTAGTGATAACAATGTTTATTAATGATTTATTTATTAATATTCTACCAAGATATCAGTTGGGACGCATTGACAACTGATGTAATAGAGCTTAATTTTGTGGTTGTGGAAAAAGAATGTCACAGAGGTTGAAAAAGAGTAAAACCTAGTAAAATAAACGTTGCCCATTCTAAAAGAGTACCTCTACAATAATGTCACAGCATTATTGCCATTTATAACAGGAATAAATCATCAGGTCCTTACTTGAAATAACAAGATGTCAGATCTTTGAAGGTCGTTTAGTAAATCTCACCCGTTCTGCTCGTCCACACCCGTCCATAGAGTTCAGTGTATTCCTCTGAATATCGGCTCTCGCGTCATGCCGACTACTCTACTAATTACTGCAGCTAATAAACATCCCGCCTGCCACTGCGGTGATGTGCCTTTAGTATGCATGCCATTTCGTGCAAATACATCACTAAGCTCGAACAACTAAAATTGCTCATCACCCGTGAGATAATCACGCGCCACTAATTGGTTAGTGATATTTTACAAAGCACAAAAGGTTGCTAAATAAAAGAATGGAAAAATACAGATACACGTGTATTTAATTAGCTTAACACCAGAGGCAAGTAAAGTGTTATAGTTAAATCAATGGACGTTGTTGAAGCGACCGCGGTTTAACATTGGACTTGGCAATATTATTCAGTCGGGTATTTGCGCTGAATCGTACCGATCTGAGCTGATTGTCTACCTAATGCGTGGCAAACCGCCAAGTTGGCCATTAGCGCTATTAGATTGCCATTGTATTTATCCGTGGATTAGGACAAGGGTGAAAAATAATAATGGCCATAAAGCCTGCCAGTCGCCGTTTGCGTTTCGGTTCGAAGCCGTATACGCGATCGAGGAACAAAAAGATTGAGTGGATTGTGTGTCGCGGCCGCCAATTGTAAGCAAACCGGTCGATTTTGTTAATTCGTTTGGTGATTAAGTTTTAAGCGTTGGTTTAAAAGATTTGTTTTGTTTATTAGTGCTTGTACTGAATAGCTATAGATAACGAGTGGCGATTGAATTGAATAACGTTCTGCAAACGCGATAGAAACACAAATTTTGTCTAAAATCAACTGGCCTCGTGCCAAAACTCACAATTGCGTTTGGTGCTAGCGGTGAGAGCAATGCCCATCGTTCCAGCAAACCCTCTAGACAAGAATTATATTGAACAGTGCTTGCTGAGCAACAGTTCATGACAAGTGTTACTACCTGGACCGATTTTCAAATAAACTCGAAAAGATAAGTTGATTGCGGTACGAGAGATGATAAGCATTTAATGTACATTAATTTCATTGAAAATATCTGTTTTTACTCACACCAAAACTATCAAAACAACAGGTTTCCCCCCCCCCCCCCCCCC
>LVVV01432457.1:0-22705 GCA_001676325.1 Amphinemura sulcicollis | reverse complement strand
CTCTCTCTCTCTCTCTCTCTCTTTAGTTCTTAGTGAAATGCACAGCAAATGCACGGGAACGTTTTGTAGATATCCTTCATTAGATTTTGTATGTGTTTGAATTTTGGGAAGTTATTTTGTGCATTCACATTATCTACAGTTTGCATTTGTAAATTTGCTTATTAGAGAGAAATGCTAAAAATAAGTTAACAATTGTTACAGAATTGCTCTGAATTTTTGGCACTAACTTTTGATCACTTATCAATTAATCTCACTTCCTGATAGTGATTTGCTTGCTCCTTAAACACAAAAGATTGTTAGGTAAATCACATCTTCCACATAGGTCTGCAATGATTAGCCTTCTGATTCCCATGTAAAGTCCTCCCATCTTTATTATAAGGCAAGAATGTTCAGTCTCACCCTCCTTTCAATTACGTAAACACAAATGTATATTTTCAATGCTCTGACCTCATTTACAGTACGTACTTTTTTTCAGCATTTTACACGCATGGCTTTCGGCATCTACCACATCTGTTAATTATATCTTTTTCAGCTTGTCAAAATGTGTATTTTTCATTTAACAAATGTGACCTTTCCCTTTTGTATAAAGCCATGTGGATCTTTGAGCCCAAGATTTGTTCCTTCTAGAATTCACGAAGTTCTTGCCTCAAGACGCAGCATGTAACACATTTGTTCGACAATATGTTTCACCAAAGTTGTGCATGTGTTTGTCAGAAACTGGTAATTCCCGCACCCGCGTGGGAAAGCAGAACTGTCGGCAAGGTGTACGGCCCCCTCTTTGGTAGCATTTACACATTGAGACGGAACACGTCGTTCTATATTGGACATGGTGAGGACGTTTCGTCGAGTTGCTCACTGCTTTGAAGTTCCGGTCATTACCTGGGTTTCGCCGGTTCACGCGTAGACAGTTTTGTTTTTCACGTGCTTGCACCGCTTATACATTTGTTTTGATTACAACACTAGACCTAGAAAAACAAATTTCCATGCTTGTCGTGTACCACTTTTGTAGTTTCTTGTATGATTTTGTTTGATATGGAGTGTCAGATGCATTAGAGGACAGGTGCGGTTCTAGGAAACTAAAGCTTCATTTATTCCAATTAATCAATCAATCAGAAAATAAATAAATGCCAAAAAGAGTGTACTATTTCTTGTAGATATAGTTATGAAGGAGCGTAGCAAGGAAAGACTTATGCATATGACTTTTAATGAATACTTCCTTGCTTTAACTCTTCAATTTGTAATTATCCAGCCTTTAAACACACTGTCAGTCTATTTAAAGATATGTACATGTAAATGATTCTTAAAACTCTTGTCATCAATTTTTACTTCCCATTGATTGCTGGAAAATTTTTACCAACTTTTCTTGTTAGTAGTATAATGGTAACCAATAAATAATTTGGACAGGCATCTCGAAATTATCCTAGAAGCGCACCTGGTAGGAGCTGGCAGTGAAACGGCAACAGAAAGCTCACACATTGTGTTGCTACAGGTGGAGACCTTGAGAGAGAAGATAATCTCGCTGGAGTTGTCGAACGCTGACGGCCTTGAGGCTGAAGCCGACTTGAACGGCGGTGATGAAGATGACGAAGCTGAAGACAGTGTGCCAACCACCCCTGTTTCCCCCACCCCCTCGGACAAACCAGGTGCCGCGGGAAAGAAAAAAAGAAAGCGATCCAAGAAAGGGAAGCATTAGACCTAGATATTTAACGTCATAGACTTGACTAACTAATCATCACATCTAATCATGTCTAGCCATAGTTCATGATCAATCAATTTATTTTTATTATTATTAAGCTTTTTTTAACCATGAAAGTAGATATTTTTGTCAATATAGGTGTACATTTTAGATATTTTAATTAATAATGAACTTCTCGAAACGATACTAACGGTTTCAGTATTACAATAATCGGTAATCTTCCGGGAAATCATAAGTTCATCGTTCTTTTAACGTATCAGGGCGTAGAGATAACTGCATTCCTGGCTTACGACTATTTGTAACCCTTTGATATGTATATACAAACTAACCGCTTTGGTATCGGGCCGAACTTAACAGAACTACATCAGTGCGAATGACGTGTTCACAACTTCAGCTAACTGAATTCCTGTAAACTTTCCAACAAGCAATGATGTATAGGCCTAGGAACAATGGCATTCAGCAGTGTGCTATGAATGGTTTATGAACTACCATGATTGTTGATAAAATTGGCATCACATTTGGCCTAATCGTAGTGGGTTGGGATTTTTATATAAGTACTGTTGAATGCAGAGGAAGGTACTACCCATGAAGGTTGAAGTTATAACTTCCATCTAAATGTACAAATACTGTTCACATTTCTATGTGTTGTGTTTTATCGAATTCTAATATGTTAACTAAATCAATGAATCGAATTGAATTTTATTTATTTAATTTTACATGATTGTATGAAAGATGAAACATCAATACACTTGAAATGTCTGGCTTCTCTTGTCTGGTTCTGCGCATATGGTGCTTTGACAGAATTTTACTACCTTCTACGTAGGTAATTTTAAGTATTTTTTTATTTGTTTTAAATATGAAATAAAAGATTTTAGAAACTAAAACTGGATTATTGAGTGGTTAGGCCTATTTATGGATGGAATTTTGTATCTAGAAAAACTGTATTTGCAGTATATACTAAATACTTTATTAAATGGCTTACTATAGGAGTGTGAATTGTGAAGTGACTGAAAAGGTCAGATGTGAATTTTTGCTAAGTAATTCTATTAGCTAGTAAATCATTATTATTCTAAATATCGATATCAGTAGGCATTTTATGAAA
Source organism: Amphinemura sulcicollis (assembly GCA_001676325.1). NCBI lineage: Eukaryota > Metazoa > Arthropoda > Insecta > Plecoptera > Nemouridae > Amphinemura > Amphinemura sulcicollis. Next base: position 19,907 of record LVVV01432457.1, on the reverse strand, counting down.
TATAGCATATTGCATCCATAATATTAAGCTTAGAATGTTGGTAAAAATGTGCGATCAGATTGTGTGCCGAGATAAAATAATATTCTTGTTATTCATCTGTCAGGATGAATTTATTGCAACTTTGCAGGTGATTGGAATAAATTCCACATTGTATTATGAAATCTAAGTCTGTTCTTTAGTTCAACCCGAAACTCGTGCCACCGTAACAAGGCATGACCTCCCACAACCAGAACTGATCCTTGATGTGGGCTCTGAATACAAAAAGGAGGGCCTTGTGGAAGTAGGTTTATTTCTTTGGTGCTATAATTCCTTCTAGTTGAGTCTGAAATAAAAGAAGATTATTACATTCCTTGTCTTCACAGAAATTTTGAACATCAGATTCTTTGAATTAGATGGATGATAAATGCACATCCCTACCTTGAGCTGCTGGTTGGTTTTCTTAAGGAATTGAATTTCTTCCGTGTGCTTCTTTTCTTCTGCGGCGCGTAACTCATTAGCTCTGCGTTCGATTTGTTCGGCACGGGATCTCAATTCAATCACTTGTTTTTCCAGATCAGCCTTTTCCAATTTCAAGTTAACAATTGTTTCTTCTAAATCAGCTTTACCTTGTTCTGCCTGTCAAGAATGTAAATTACTGTTATTTGGGCAACTTTGGGGTTTAACAACTTACCTAATTTAAGTAGGTATCATCTACTAGTTTTTAATTAGAGAAGGGGCTTGCGATCCATGCTATGCTAGCTATGCGGTGCATAATAGAGAGGCCTCTCAGTCTGGTAGGGCGGGGTGATACAACACTTGAATGTAGATCGGGTCCGGTGCATTAATCTGAGATGACGCAAATCTCAAACGACATGAATTGATTAGTTAACCTGCGTCTGATTTCTCTGAATTTCTCTGAGATTTCTCTGTTTCGATTCAGTTTTTCATGCCAATTTAGTGAGTGAGTACCACTATCAGCAGCTATAAGAGTTTTTGTGGACTAGGCGGAAGAGCCGAGGGGATGACCTGGCACCATAGCCAAGTCTAAAACTCATTGCACGCCCCTGATTTAAAGTCAAGTGTTACAAATAATACCATGAGGGCTTTTCTCATCCCAAATGCAATGCTGCTCTCATAAAGAGTCTGGTATGCTGCAATGGTCATCCGAATCTCGTCCCGATTTCGAAGTAACAGTAAACCTCTTTCAGCGCAGTTGATGGTCACTTGACGGATCAACTCATCTGAAATTCACAAAAATGTCTATTTTGATACTCTTTGTCGCCATGCTTTATGATTCACTGCGTTTATTCACTTCTGTGAAAAAGGTGAGAGGAAAATTGTCAAAAAGTCAGCAGGTTGTGTATTTTTCTGTCTGCACAACTTTAAACTCTTTGGTAAGCTGCAACTTTTCCCTCAATTGATAGTGGAACATTATCAAACGGATTGAAATATTTATTCAGGGAAATTATACCAAAGCATTGAGTGTACAGCTCTCTGCGAACCGGACATATTCCAGTCTCTCTAGCTTGGCGTTGTTGCAGGCGCATGTCCAATTGCTCTTGCAGGTTCATCACATCAAGACGGGTAGCTGGAGTGCTGGACACCTTTGCAAAGATTTTTTTTTTAAGTTCTGTTTAGTTGTATTCTTACATAAATGTTATCAGTCATACAAGGAAAGTAACAAACCATCTGTTGCCAGAATTGATTCTCTTCCTCCCATTGCCGCGGAGGTAAGATAGTATTCAAAATTTCATCAGTTTCTTTTTTTATGTCACCCACTTTAGGAGTTGATGGTGCCGTGGGCTTTGCTCCTGAACCCTAATTTTTTGGAAATAAATGCAATTTTTTAGGAAACTTCATATTTGTGCAAGTTCTGTGATATGTAAGCTGTTGTAGATAAAAAACACCTTCTGTTTTGTAGCAGCTGGTTTCTTCTCTGCATGGGTTGGAATGAGCACTGGATTGTCATACTTTACCAACGAGTTTATCGCTGGTACTATGCGTTCTGTCATTTTAGCTGCAACTGATCACCTTCCTCTCGAGTGACTTTTAATACAAGAGATTGCAAGAACAAAAAAATACTTTTATATCAAACATTCATAGTTCATGCATGACCAAACACAGATAATGTCAATTGTTTTTTGTTCATAATCCAGTTTCTATAGCAACATAAGTTTCGTAAATGGAAGATGGAAACCAAGAAGATGTTGTGTGATATATTTTATTTCTTGTATTACAGATAGTATAATTTCGGCTTATATCAATAGTATTTCTCTGTGAACTAGAAAAAAATTAATGTAGGAGATCGTTTGTAATTTTACCCCCTGACTCCACTTAACTCCCATCGACCAATTGCACCAATGGGTGTCGACCAAATCTGACAGCACTCAGGAGCAGTGACGTTTGAGCGAGAAATGGTTGTTTACTTTGGTTTTGGACTGTAATTTCTGCTCGGACATGTTCAGTATTAATAAACATTTATTTAGCTTAGTGATATTTTACCTTTATTTCCAACAAACTACGTGTAAGTTTTTTGGGGGTGTTAAAAGTGCTGGTTGGGTGATTTGTAGATGAACTCTAACCTAGGTATTTGCTTTGTCTTACAGGTGATATATACAAGAACTTGAAATATTTTAACACAATTCACGCTTCTCAGTTATCTCATACCATTGTAAAAAGAGGATTAAATCCCAGCAACCACCCTTTTAATTCTATCAAAGAAGTGAACTTTAACACTCTTGGGAGGTAAGATAAGTGATTTTAAAGGCCCGTTTAGCTTGGCTTCGTCTTTTGGGTCAAGGTTTTATTCTATGGTTTTGCATCTCAGAATCATCATACTATTTTTCAGAGACTTTCGTTTGATTCTAACTCCTAAGAGAGGAGTGCTTCATTCCCAATTCAAGGCTTACTCAGTGGATGGTGAAGGAAATAGTAAACCTGTTATAATCGGTGATTATTTTATTTTCGTAGTGTGGCAATTTGTATTATTAAATGAAGGGGCTAATCAATTGATATAAACATTGCAATTATTTTCAGACCATGAAAAATTTTATGATGGTCGAGTGTTTGGTGAGACAATGTCAGCTGCCAGCGTACATTTAGATGACGGAATATTAACGGCCACAATCCACGTGCCTGGAGAGACTTACCATGTCGAGGTATTGTTTTGCCTATATTGAAGATTGGTAGGTATCAGAAAAAACTAAATAAATTGCTTTAAATCTAATCTTTTTTTTTTTTTGATAGCCATCATGGCGCCATGTGTCTCATCTCGACAACCAATCGATGATAGCTTACCGAGCATCAGATGTAAAGCTCAGCTGGGATAATGGAGAAAACTATTCCTCTCCATGGCCTCGTAGTTGTGGGTATGTGAAAGAAGGTGAAGATGAAGAGGAAGAAGATGATGAAGAAGAAGATTACAAAGTTCGATCCAAGCGGCAGTCGGAACCGTATGAACACACGCCTACGAAAACAAGATGCCCTCTTTTGTTGGTTGCTGACTATCGTTTCTATCAAGAAATGGGTGCCAGCAACACCAAAACAACTATTAATTATTTGGTATACACAAATCACAATGACCTAATATTCTTTGCAAACGTAACCTACTAGGTAATAAAATTGTGTGATTATATAAAGCAGAAAATAAAGTTACTATTTTAACCTTCCTTCAGATAAGTCTCATCGATCGCGTACACAAGATCTACAACGATACTATGTGGCAAGACCGAACTGAACAAGACGGATTTAAGGGGATGGGCTTTGTAATTAAGAAAATCGTCGTTCACAGTGAACCAACTCGCGTCAGGGGAGGAGAGGCACATTACAACATGGTTCGGGAGAAGTGGGATGTCAGAAATCTGCTAGAGGTAAGACTTCTTGTTTCAGTTATCCATGGTTTGTTTTTGAAACAAACACATCTGCATTCACAAGGACAAACACTCAGGCTGGATATTATCTTCACGCACAGTGTGCACACTAATTGGTCATTTCCAGGTGTTTTCTCGCTCTGGTAGCCCTGATATGTGTCTAGCCCACCTTTTCACTCATCAAACTTTTCGAGAGGGTGACTCCACTACACTGGGGCTGGCATATGTCGCTTCTCCGCGTCTTGCATCACACGGAGGGATATGCACAACTTCCAACAGTATGAAACAAACTTTTTCTTTTACAGCTTACTTCACAGGTGGCAGTTATGGGGTCTGTTTTTGTTGGAGTAATTGTAAATGTCTTCACTAACTTTCCCTTCAAGATATCTTCTCGTCAACTGTCCGATGATCTTTCCTGTGTTTTGGCGTGAGCTTACTGGCTTTGTGTTGGTTCACCTAGGTGTTTAGTCGGGAATACAGTCACAAAGATTTCTGTCTTGCGCATCTCTTCACTGACCTCAAGTTTGAAGGCGGTATCCTCGGACTGGCCTATGTTGGCTCGCCCCGGCGCAACTCGGTGGGGGGGATTTGTACGCCAGGTCAGGCAGCTTTTGCTTGTTGGCCCTGCTGCATGGTTGGTGTATTTACTCACTCAAGTATTAACTTGCACAATTGCCAGATTTCATTGCAGTGTGATTATTCTACATTGCTAACATCTTTTGGTTTTGTATTTTGTTATTGTAGTAGTGCTTTTCTGTCTTACATATTTATTTTTACAGTGATTATTTCTATGTGAATTATTTGTTTCATCAAGTGAGTACAGTGTGCATTGATTGTTTTGTGCTTTTCTATGAAATAAGTGTTTGCTGCTAAGTTCCAATATTATTTTTAGAGCAGCAGGTACTGCTTGGCACTTTAATTTACTAAATCCGTTTCTGTCTTAACAAATCAAGTGTGCATGTATATGTTGTTACTGCATATTGAAAACGTGAATCTAAATCGCAACCTGCAACTAGACCGATCATTGTCATCCCCCACACAGAATACTTCAAGAATGGCTACACCCTCTATCTTAACTCTGGCCTGAGCTCCAGTCGCAACCACTATGGGCAGCGGGTGATCACACGGGAGGCCGACTTGGTCACTGCACACGAGTTCGGACACAACTGGGGATCAGAACACGACCCTGATATCCCCGAGTGCAGCCCCAGCGCCAGCCAGGGCGGCTCTTACCTTATGTACACATACAGCGTCAGCGGCTACGATGTCAACAATAAGCGCTTCTCGCCATGCAGTCTACGCTCGATTCGCAAAGTCCTTCAAGCAAAATCAGGGCGGTGCTTTTCGGAACCTGAGGAATCATTCTGCGGGAACTTGCGTGTCGAAGGGGACGAGGAGTGTGACGCGGGATTGCTTGGAACGGAGGTACGTTTACGTTTGCTGACGTTCACTATTTGTGGGTTGCATGCAATATACAGGTGCTTTCTTTTATCATCTGCCAGCAAGGGAGTTTGAAGAGATTGTGTATCATTGAGTTCCCAATACAAAGTGTGGTGCTCATGATAATCCAGTGGTATCATGCTACTTTGTTTACTTTCTTTTTCAAAACTTTTACTCTCAACCTTTGGTTTCAGGACAACGACCCTTGTTGCGACAAAAACTGCAAGCTGCGCCGGAATCAGGGGGCCAACTGCAGTGATAAGAACTCTCCATGTTGTCTTCACTGCCAGTTCATGCCTGCAGGAAACAAGTAAGCTCTACTATATATGCATTTAATCAAACACACCTTCAGAAGATCCATCATAACTTGCAAGCCTCTAGCTACAGCAAAGTGATGGGCCATATTTAAGATGAGTCATGAGAAATTTTTCACTGAAACTTAAGCACTCAAAAATGTGTATTTCCTAAATGGACATGCTAACCATTCAAAACCCACTTGGTAAATGGTTTTTGCAACCAATGTCGTGAAAAGAGTGGCTGGAAAATCTTGAAATGACCCGCTCCTGCAATCCATCCAATCGTCTGTTTGACCAGATGTCGAGACGCGCAGTATGCGACGTGCGAGCAAGAATCGCGCTGCACGGGGGCGTCGTCGGAGTGCCCTCGCAGCGCACCTATGTCGGACGGTACGGACTGTCTGGAACGCGGACAGTGCCGTCGCGGCAAGTGCATCGCCTACTGCGAGACCCAGGGACTACAGAGCTGCATGTGCGACACCAGTGAGTGCATCCAGATCCTTGTTCTTTCAGCATGAGGACTGTAACATGTTTTGGGTGGACTGCCAAATATGTTTGAGTTGAAATGAAACCATTTGGCATAAAGAGAGCAGAGAATAATTTTTGCCTTTGGATTTTAGCTTTGACCTAGTATTAAGTTTCCTTGCCAAAGATCTTCCAATATCTACTAGTTGTCAATTATGTTGCTTTTCTATTAAAACCTTTACAAAATGTGAGTGACATAGAATATATTCTGATGTTAATTACTGATTTAAAATCCAGCTTACATCTTTTGTGTGAATTGGCCTCTCCTTTGTTTTGTGCCGAATGGTTTAGCATGTTAGAAACATCGGTTCTCCGATATCTCCGAAGTTAAGCAACATTTCGCTGAGTTAGGTATTGGATAGGTGACCACCATTCATATGACCAGTTCTGTTTGGGTAAGAGGTTGGAGGGAGATTGAAGTTAGTATGACAGTTTCACTTACCTTGCTTACCGACTGCTTGACAGCATTGGATTAGTGGAGGAATCCAGCTGTTCGAGTCAAACCGTCACTCGGGAGAGACGCTAAGGTGGTGTTCCCCTTCGTGCTATTCGGCAGGAGTAGGCTACGTGCCGGCGCTGGGTTTCCCCTCCTCCCTTGTAGTTAGGCTAAGTTCACCATCATTCTCATCGTCATCATCCACTCATTCACCAATGCCATTAGACCAGTGACACAGGGCCAATGTAAAAACAGTGCGTCGTAAAACCCCAATAATCAATCTCATTTGTTTCATGTTGGAGCAGATGAAGCAGCACCATGAGAATGAAATTACTTGGAAGCACAATTGGTGGTATATTGTTTCAGTCTTGGACGCATGCAAGCGTTGCTGCCGAATGAACCTCAACGAGACGTGTTTCCCTGTAGAGCCAGCGGACATCTTGCCGGATGGAACACCATGCATACAGGGATTTTGTAACAAGGTGAATATTATTGTCTTTTTTTACAACCCCTAATGGTTTAAAACCTAATAATGGTCTAAATACCATATTAATCAGATACCGACATTTGCATATTAGTCAAGGTCAAGCTTTTTCTAAATTTAGATCTCAAAGTTTATGATAGTTTTGCATTATTATTAAAAATGGTTGTTTAAATTGTTTAAGCTTTATAAGGTAAAAAATAGCTACAATAGCAACAATAGCTTAGCTATTTTACAACTTTTGCAGTCTCAAAGGATGTGCATTGTTTATCACTTCCAATTGTAAATATGTTGATATTGTATTTATGGAGGGCTGCAAAATCTGGAATTCCTGCTGGCAAAAAACCGGGGAAAAATCAAATTACCGCACTTTATGGAAGGTGGAAAAAAAAATACAAAAACTTTGATAAAATATATTTTAAGCACACTAGGTACTGTGTAGCTAGAAGTATTAGCTACAACTTTGGCGTTGGTCAAGCTCTGCAACGTGAACTTCATAGTATTGTTTTTCCAAGTTCCCCAGTTTTGGTGCAGTGGCCTAGGCTGCAAAAGAGTTCTCAGCCTGTGTGCATCACAGCTTGATGGTAACATGTTAAGTGGTATGTAACTATTAAAACTTGACATTTCAACTGCCTCCAGGGTATGTGCGAGAAAACCATCCAAGACGTTGTTGAACGCTTCTGGGACATTATTGAAGACATCAACATCAACAAAGTGTTGCTTTTCCTGAGAGACAACATTGTGGGTTCGGTGATACTTGTGACGTCACTCATCTGGATCCCAGCAAGCTGCCTCATCAGCTACATGGACCGGCGACGGAAGAGGGAGCACGAGGAGCAGTACAAGTGGAAGCACAGCAACGAGTTCAATCGGTTCCAGAACAAGAAGATCATTCACACGAGAGTACCGTCCGTCAGAACAAATCCAAAACTCTAGCTTATGATGAGCATACGTAGCTCATTTTGTGACGAGTCTTCTAAGTATTTTACATTCCACCAAAAATATATGGGTACTTAAATTTGCTCTAGTCCTTTACAAAATCAAAGACAAATCCCTTCATTTTAATGAGAGATTTTTGTTTTATTAATTTCTCTAGCGGTCCTAAATAGTCAGGATTTGGGAGTCATTCAGATAGTAAAACATTTTATATTGTATGTTGTGTTCATTGTACTTATTATTGATTTTAAAACCATTTTGCCATTGAAACAAATTATTAATAAAATGATATATAGAAATCTCAATCAGCCATCCGTTGTTGTCAATTCACTGGAAGTGCAGGCCTTCTTTTTTAGTCTCATTATGCAAATATCCGAGCTGCAAAATGTTTCGTGTTGCTCTGATTCTGGTATTCTAATGACGTCAAAGGACTGCTCGACAAGAACCTGGAAATCTTTCCATACTTGTATTTGTTTGTCAGATATCCGTTCTTCCTGACACAAGAGAATATCTGTATCTTCGTTCGACAGGGAATTCATTGTTCGGACCAAAGGTTCTATTGACTGGAAAAAAATGATGGGGTTAAAAGTGCAGTAAAGTCCTTTGCTGATTGAAGAGGAAAAAATTATCTGCTTCTCACCTCAGCATAATAAATACAGTCGGCCATCAGCAAGAGATCCGGTTTTTCCCAGAATTCTACATCTTTACCCCACTCGAGAGTTTTTGCACGAGCAAAACCACCCCTCAAACCAACAAGGTTTTTATTTTCACGGATATTTGTTTTAAGTAAATCCAACACTTCTGGTAAATCTGTCATTGTCACATTCCCACTGCAAATAATGTAAATACAATATACATTTCTTTTAATTGTCTACTACTAAGAACTAGCACTTGTTGCTTGCATCCTGGTGAAGAAGTAGGTACTAACATAAATTATACCTACCCAAGACAAGCTGCTGTTAGTCCAACACAGCCAGTGCCTGCTCCGAGCTCAACAATGTTTTTTCCACGAAGTGAGTAAAAATTCTCTTTTTTGGAATCACATTTGTCCAAAAACTTAGTCAACACTAGAGCAGCATCCCAAACAACACAACTGACATCACCAACTTCTTTCTGTAGAATTCTTAAGGGAGTAGGACAGCTATCAATTTCGACGTCCCTAACAAAACAGCCATCCCCTTCCATTATATAATATCTATAATTTGTTGAAAATTGTGAAAATTGAATGGGGTGCAATTTTCAAACTACAACAAGAACATGGAGACATTGATGGAGCAAGTTTCTATTCTATGATGCAGCTTTGATAAAGCCATGGATCTGACAGCGAAGAAGGTTAGAATCCTGGTACATGGATGTATGCAACCAGCCACACTTCCCGGCAGTAAGCTTCGCCACCATAACAAAATTAAATTTCTCATACTGTTGGGATATTTTCTGTATAAACTTCCCAATTTCTCTCATGGCTTTAAAGCCGCGAAATACGTATTTCTTAACTTTCGGCTCTCCAAAATTATTTCCCAGGATACATTTTTGATTCTATGCTTTCCTTCGGCAAATTATTAAATTTAAATATTTCATTGGCTCTAAGAAAGGATAAAAGCTTAGAGATTATTTATATGGAATAGCGTAATGTAGTCAAAAGTATTAAAGATAATTAGCTACAAAAGATTAAGGGGAGACATTTGTTACTTACACCACCACTTTAAGATACAATAAATTCAGTTTTAATATACATGCAGCAGTGACAGTTTAATCAACTCATGCCTTTTTTCGTGGTTTGTTACATTTCAGCGAGCCACCCCGAAACGGAAACAAAACGATTGGAAAATCGTGACGACGCGACGCCGACATTCGAATCTCGGCTCGCGAGCCAGAAAATGTGTGTTACTATGTATTTCTGAGTTCCACTAGGTGCCTCTGTATACCGGTTCCGCATAATTAGCAGCCTTATCAGGCTTAACAGCTGTTTTCGTCGGCTCGCCGCCTGCGCCCAGCTCCTTCGGGGGGAAAGGGGTGTCGTCGAAAGCGCCGCTGATTGGTCAAGAGCGGCGCGGAGCCCCTACCGACCCCCCCATGTCGCAACGGCACCGTGGAGCATGGCCGTGCGGCGCTGCTTCATCAGTTTGTCGTGGGCTCGCAAAGGCCGAGCGTCGTACGCACGAATTCGTGTTCGAATTTTGAGTGCCATCCAAGCAGTGCGCGAGTGCTAAAATCAGCCGATATTATGCCGCCCATTTGACAAAAACGCGTGATTGTCAACAGCATCAAATATTTAAAAAATAAACAGTGGTCAGATTGACTGACCGTCATTAGTTCTAATTAATTCATGCCTTATTAATTCTAATAAAATTAGTTTTTCATCATTATTTATTTTCCGCTTTACTCTATCTGGGCTGCTCGGAGATGATAATTTCCAAGGATCTGTTCCTTCTGGGCGACCAAGATTATCTTCGTCTACCCAAAGACGAGAAGCGAGCAATGATCCGCCCCGTCACCAAGAATCTAAGGTAAGCTTACGGACAGGGGATGCCTTGTTTTGACGCGTTTTAGGCGACGGCGGTGCCAATATGCTAATTATCGCGAAACAGCCGCCTTCGACGATAGATTCTGATGTTTAGCATGATGCATGGAAGCCGTCTGCACTGTGCCTGAGTTCAGAATTATTTAGCATTTTGATTTGCAGCATAAATAATAATTTGTCCGGCGCTCGGTTTGGATAGAGATCCATTCGGTAACTTCAATGGATGTAATGTGACTCTGAGCTAATTATGTACGTTGGTATTTAACTTCCAGATTTATATTGGTACATGTGAAACGAAATACAGATTTGTTATTCCTAAAATTAACGTCAATTTTGGCCAATAACCGTAGGTATTAGTGGCATCAGTGGTTTATTACCATAGGTCCCTTGGCAGTGCACCCTTTACAAGTAGCGGGTACTTGACCTCGTTCTCATCCGAGTTAGTGCAAGTACCAAAGAAGGTTGCCGCCCTTCGAGAGTAATATCGAGATGATTCGACTTTTTAAAACCGTATTCTTTCAGGCAGTTGGCATAAGCTTAACTTACATTCGAGTATAGTCTATTATTGGCACTAGAAATCCCATGTAATCAGACAGGCAGCCTTACCGGCCTTGGGGCCAGCATGCTCGCTAGAAAGCCCGTGGTGTGAACGACCTAGAGTCTACGATCAATCATTATTCATTATACTTATTAATCATTGAATCATAACGCTTAGATTAATTTTACAGTGTCTTTCTCTTTTACTCCATTAGGAAGAGGCCATGGGGTCAATATTGGTAGTGAAGACCACTTTATAGTTATATACTTTACAACTCAAGGCATTCAACTGTCCTTGCCCGTTGCCGCCAACTTCGTCTTCTTCTGACGTTTATTAATTTTGCAAGTGGCTAATGCTTCGACGATAGTGCTATCGTAACTTATCAGTCGCCTGTGTAGTCGCAATGTTTGCATTGCAGATCATAGCTTCATTTAGCTGCTATTTCTGCCATCATGGGTGATCAGATCACACTATCTGCCATCCGTGATTGCTGGTTTTGCCCGTTATGGTCGCTGTTGACGCCGTCATTCGAACATTGTCAATATTGCTATCAGGATTCCGCTGTTCTACATAAAAATGTCCAAACATCATCTTGATAGAGAAATATTGCATTGCGACCTGATTACATCTGAGTGGAGTCAAGGAAGATGCCAATAGATAGAAATTAAATGCTTGCTTGAGAGTCTAGACATCTTTCATAAAATTGGACTGCATGCATTCCCCACGGATCGGGGTACATTGAGAGAGCACTTCGCTTCCCCATGTCGGCTGTCATTTTTCAGGTGTTCACAAGGTCCACTATTTATTTTTATTTATATTTCATTGTCATGAAATAAGTTAAAACTATTAGGGCCCGATAAGAGATCAGCACACGCTTAGAAATCTCAACAATGTAATGCAGCCACCAGCTGTCTGCTAGAACTTCTAATAATTTAAATACTGGTCATCGACTGAATACTTTTCAAACAAATCATAGGATATGGCCAGCCAAGCCAGTTCTAAAACTATACTATCAATAATGGCGCATGTCCTTAGAAATTTCAAGGACATCGTTTTTACCATAATGAGCTACTGGGTATATAAATGGTAATGTGGCATATACACACTCGAGCCCAGAGCATTCATTACTTTGTTACTCCACCTACGTCACCAAGTAATAAAATGACAGTAGTTATGAAGTACACTCGGTTAAGCATCTACTAGTTGTCCTGGAAATTGAATCGTTAGTTCGCATCGCCATTCGCCAATGGTACAAGAACCCACCCACCCGACCGCCCGCCCGCCCGCCATCAAGCAAGAGAGTTCGTTACATTTTCAAGGTCGACTCCACAATGCAGTTAGTAAACGCTCTGGTCAATGGGAAATTTGCAAAATTGAAATGCAGTCTTCTCTGGTAAGTAAACTGAAACATCTCAGTATATCTGTTGTGGTATAGGTACCTATCGACGAATGACAGTGCTGTCTAAACTCTACCATTGAAAGGCAGGTGAATTCTCTGGCCGCAACAGCAAATGCTTTCTATACGACACACACACACAAACACACGCTCGCACATATACACACAGTTCCACACTCACACTCGAAGTCTTCGCGTGTGGGTCACACAAAGACAAGTCTGACTAAATGTTGCTTGGCAGTCGTCCATGGACCCAGTCAGTGTAGAAAGTATTGCAGAAAGCAATGACCTGATACACACATATATATCTAGTCGCTGTCTCTTTTGGGCCCTTACGACAGCCCGAAAGCTAAGAAATTATTCGTTTTTGTCACATTTTTATTAATGCTTTGGTTAAAATCGATGATTTACACATACACAGGAAGGTTCCTAACCGCCTTGTGAGCAAACAGCGAACGATTTCTAGGCGTTCTGACGACGCTCGTTCTTTGGCGACAGAATGTTATCGCTGGCAACGAACAAAACATATGCTTCCCTCCTCGCCACCCCTTCCCCCTCTTCACCAACCCTGGCTAGCCACTCGATATAATCGATAAATCATCTGCCATTACATACACTCGATTAACCGGCTTCGGTACCACAAACCTCACCACATGACCGTGAAACGGGTAACGGCGCCGCGACACTTGTGCATCGACGTCATAATCCGCTAAATAATTGGCGTCCGAAACACCACTTTTTGCTAGCGGCAAAGAATCGCTGAGCTTGAGGATATAATATACACGCATGCACCCTTGCAATTTAGGCTGTTATATGCAGCATCAGCACTAGCCAACGCAAAGAAATTACCCATATTCTGTCGACCGAAATGCATCGAGTTTGAGCATCGCGATTGCAGCCGCCCGCAGTACGCGGAAGCGTGAAGTTTTTTACACATTCCATCCAATCGGTGGCTTGCCAACATGATCTGGGAAATGCTGACAAGATGCGTTAGAGAGGTGCGTAGGGTTCATCGCTTGTTTATTTATAAGAGTGCGACAGATAGAGGAGGGGGTCAATATTGAATAGGAAGTCGCCGGGCTGGAATTGTAACGGAATCGTATGGAGTCCGATTAATATTCAGTTATCAGTTCAGCCACATTATTATCACTTTTATTCATTCAGAATTTTTGTGTTGGAAATAGGAGTGGCGAATTGATCGCTCAAGGAAGAAATGACGGTGAGAAATTTAAAAAATGTCAATTATGGGTGCGAACCTGGCATTGGATATAGCATTCCACAATGTCCGAACGAAAATAGTATGTAACATTCTTTAATTATGCACAGACTGAATTAAATATTGCCATGTAAAATTATTATCTCATATTTCTCTCGACATGGCTGCGCGTAAGTAATGAAAATGTCTACTGCACGTCCACGTTGTACGTTGTACCAGTGACTGAGTTAGCGTCGCGTGGTTTGCGATCAGAAATCCGACGTCGGGATTCGAACGGGGGAACAGGTTATCGGCGCAAATAGCGACCGATCACGCGTCCGATAAAAAACAACACCCTGCCTGCTTGTTATGTGGCGAACTCTCGAGTCTGAATTCAGATGATGGTTGATCAATGATCATACATGGCTCGTACCATAAACCGAGCAGACTGCTCGGAACAGGCCAGCAGAGGTTTCGGTGACGATATAGTTACTAGAAAGAACGGTAACTTCGGCTGTGTAGATTTTGATGGGCTCGGTTAGATCGTCAGACTAAGAGAGATCACAGTCGTGCAATCGGATTTCTATAATCGAATTGAAGAAACATTAATTGACTGCTGTTGCATGATGTTATTTATACTTATTGTGTCATCAAAAGAAGTGGTCCTGACCGTTCCACATTTTCATCAATACAACTAATTCAATATCAACCATGTTTGAAAATGCCAACTATCGAGGCCATTACAATTTAATGCAGTAGAGATATAACTATACTTTGTGTTTGTAATTTTGGCTACCTTCTATGACCGATACATGGTTCAATGTCAAAGTTTACTTCATTTTTGTGCGATATGATGTAACGATGCGCCTCCTCATATCAAATAAACCTTGTTGATTACACCTATTTAGTTACCTATGACACCTGCCTTTTCACCTTTGCAGACACGTGTGTATAAATTGTAGCTTTAAATATCTATACAGTCGCGTCTCTATTAAAATATTACGTTACCTGTCTTGTCCGATGTACACCACTTCTCTGTGTGTAGGAGAGCAGAGCGACTGATAAAAATCTTAGGCAGCCGAGCGTGCAGCTATAGTGCATCAGTATGCCCATCATTTTCACACGTTTAAACTCCAAGTACACGGCATTCTGCACATGCTCCCACACACCCATGTGTGCAGCCTGGCTTATGAATAGATATATCGTAAATTACCTAGGTTCGTCACGGTGCACGGGGCACGGGGCTGCCTTATGTCTGCTAGGATCTTGGGTGCAATATTTCGCATGGCGTAGCTCTAATCATCACAGTAAATGCGATGCGTTAAATCCCACTATTACGTTTCGTCTCGCCGGTCTGAGATTTACTAGACATGGCTGCTCACTTTTCAATTTCTCGTAATTTTATAACCGGCTGAAATTGCTGTAAAGCGATGGTGTGTACATTTTCTGCAATTGCTTTTCCGCACGCGTCCGCAAGAATCGCTAAAATGTACAATTATGTTGTAAAATCCGTAAAATCCTCCTGTTAGTGCTGGACGTACATGATAGCTCTTTTATCTTCGCAAATCCTCTCAGCTATTTTATTTCATAGCTCAACATATCGAATTTATTTTTGGCTGATACCTTACATAACCTCTTCCACTCCAGTGGCTTTGCTATGTGGCATATATGCCCGTATTTCTACGTATCGCTTTGTGTTCGCTTGGCGTGAGTTTTTGAACCGTGAGGTTCACGGGCAAAGTAATATTTCGCACGTTGCGCTATCAGCCTCTCTTCGGGCGAGTGCATTTTTAGACGTGGCTGACAGCGGACTGTTGCACCGGTGCCAAGACTTTCCGTCGACGATCCAAAAGATACAATGTAATGACGTTACATGTCTAAAGAATACATTTTATCGGTGCGTTACAAATACAATTGCATCTTGTGGTAATTGGTTTAGAAGACGAGCGATAAACGGAATGCGCCTTTCTTGCGCTGCATGGCGTCGGTTAAATTATGGCTCCCATTCGGGCTCTAGTTGGTAGAAAAGCGTCGAGGTCGGAATGCCAGCGGAGCACGAAAACATGTTTTCCGCTTAAATCAAAATGTCAGCGTAAAAGGTATAGGGGTGGAAAGCATCGAAACTAATCAGAACAAAAAGCAGTGTAGCTAAAATTCGGAGCGTCGTGCAACTGTAAGACTCTCACGCAACCTGTTGGCAAAGATCTGCAAACATCCCACCGCTGCAGCCAGTTTGTAGTAACTATCGTAAGATGCGCTTCGTCGCGAAGCGGCTGTCACCTGTGGCGCGTGATATTATTGTGCATGCGATGCATGAAGGACGGACCGTCTTAATGAACGAGGGTCCTGGAGGAAGGGGCATGGCTTCCCCTCGCGCGCTTTAGCGCCCGTCTGACCCAAGACGCTTAACGGAGGGCGCTACCTTGGTAATTTGGCGGAAAGACAGAGGTTAAGAGCGACGTGTCTAGCCCATCCAAAATCGGACAGTCCCAGCATGGGTATCTATGTCACCAGCGTGACCACCACCACCAACAACAACAACAATGTTATGAGAATAGGTTAAAGACGCCGTTTTGCACGCTTCTGTACGGTTTCTAGCAAATCGACAGTTAATCGATATGCAACAGCATTCGCGCTTCTGGTTCGTGTAGGTACTTGGTCGGTTTACGCTCGGAATGAAGACGACACGAGACGACCCCCCCTGCCCTGCCCTCTTACTGTTGCGACCGACGTGGCCTGGCCTGGCCTGGCTACCCAAACACTCCCACTCTGGTGGCCATATACACACAATGTATATACTACGCTCTCCTCTCGCGCGCGCTGACATCACTCCGACCGTCCCCCCGACCCCCTCTCTCTCTCTCAAACGACCCCCGCCCGCGAGTTGAACGGCCGGGAAAGAAAATGGCTGACCCGCGAATAGTTTGCTTTCCCCTTACTATACGCCACGATGCCAACGAAATACTAATCATTCTTAATAACACCGCCTCTTGATAAACGCAAGCACCACGCTTTTAGTCGACATCACTCCAGTTACTCCAGTTACGAGCCAGGAAAGAAATCTTTGCAGAATCCACTGCGCACCACTTGTTCGGCGGCACGTGTTTTGATTTCGAAGGGGCGTCATCTTGCATCTGTCTTTTGATTGCGAAGATGAATAGCGTAGGGAGTCCTTGAAAGAGCGAAGTTCGTTGCGAAGAGATGGCCCTGGAGATGCTGGAAGGGCACGATACCTCGGCGTCGAATGTGCCCTGAAGTCGATGGTGGAGGTGCCGGATCACGCTCGCGTACCGATACTGAAGAACCATCATGCGGCTAGAGTTTAAAATGTATTCTTCACTGCGTTTTCATTCAGCGACTTTTGCATTAAGATGCTTCCGAGTTTTAAGTGATCTTTTTTTGAAATGGTGCAAGGAGTGAGGATTCATAAATATCATTATTCCTTTCGCGTTTTGTACTTTGGAGCTCCGGATACAGTCTAGGCTTGTGTCTAAAATAATGAATGTGGCACAGGAAGAAATGAGAGTGATATTTACGATGTGTAAGTTCATCTTATGGAAAGTTTCTGGGTTGGTGCACTTTAAATCACTGCTGGCACATTACTGTCGCCATTTCTCTCTTGTGATGAGATCTCTTCTACAATACATCTTATGCAAATCTCCGCGAGCCTGGCGCAGGACAGGGAAGCAGCAGATCTCACTATTTTTATCTCACTTTGCAAACCTTTTGTCTTCGGTGGCAATGGCACTGGCACGGCACATAGAAAAGAAGTTTGTACCTACGCTAAGCATGTTATTGAACAAACCTTTCAGCGCTGTATTATTTGAAATCTGCCAGAGAAATCACAGCAAGGCTCTTTGCAAACAGCTGCGCCGAAAAGACCTTTGACACTCGAAACAACGAGATCTTCTGTTTCCCATCAGCAGGTCGATTTTCATACCTATATACCTACTGCTGCATATTTAACCCATTCATACACCAACCGTTCGCTTCACGCAATGTCAGCGTGACAGCCTGCTGTCATGTCTCTGCAAAGGATATACCATCGCAGGTGTCGCACTGGCAGTAATGGCTGAGGTATTGCTGTGCGTCAGTGCCATCTCTGCAATCACCATGCAAGCAAGCTAGCACCCGGGCACGGCTTTGCTTTGAGTTACGGGACTGAAACCCGCACGACCCAGGCAAATAGATTGTGATATTTTCTTCCGTCTGACACGCTATTCGTAAGGGGTGCTTTCCACCACCTTGTCCGACACGAGAAGAGTGCGAGAAAGAAAGAAAGAGAAAGAGAGAGGGAAAGAGTGACCAATTGCAGATAGCAGTGCCAAGCGAGAATGGAACACGCACGATTTGCAAGCCTACCGCGCGGCGAATTCAGAAAATCACTTTGATTCAACTTCAAGGTGCAGGGTCGCACGCCTAATTACCTCTGGTTATTTATAGTCGGTTGTGGTGCCTTAGTACCCTAATTCAAATTCCCTCTGGGAATTTTCTCAAGCACCACTTGGAGCTCTTATTCATACGTGAAGCCCATGGGCGTGTACGTTTTAGCATATAGCAACCATTTTTTAACAGTTTGGTTATGCTGGCACATATTTTCACACAGGTATGATTGAAGAATGATGTATAATCTGAGATCGGGGCAAAAAATGAGAAAGCGCACTGATTTTAATTGGTGAGTTTATGCAGTGGTCGCCGTCTGTTAGGTTATACGATGTTACCTATGTTACCTATGTTACCGATGAGACACGTATGATGGCCAAGCTATACGAGAAGAGTTGGAGTGCACTCGCATAGCCGATTAGATAGCGTCATCTAGAGTGATGAACGGGTTGCTTCACCACCGGCGCGT
The DNA here is from genome assembly GCA_001676325.1 of Amphinemura sulcicollis. NCBI lineage: Eukaryota > Metazoa > Arthropoda > Insecta > Plecoptera > Nemouridae > Amphinemura > Amphinemura sulcicollis. Next base: position 1,443 of record LVVV01432457.1, on the reverse strand, counting down.
CTGCTTTTAGATTTCAATTAGCTTCTTCTCGGTACTCCGTCTAATTTCGCTATGGATATCGCTTACGCGTGTGGGCGGGCGGGTGGTATAATTCGCGCGCGCTTACCGCCGTCGAGATGTTAATCGCGATCACTTGGCTTCGGCCGCGATCGTAAAGAGCGCGAGATTTAATTTCATCCATATTTCCTCTAGACACACAGGTGAACGTTTCAAATACTTATTGCTGTAATTTGCCCCATGCTCTTAACAGCCATATATCTTTTGATGAGTTTCGCACAAAAAAAACGCACTATACAGGTCATTGCCATGGCTGTGCTTGGATGTGTCGAGGAAGGGTCGAATGATTGCCTCAGATCCCACAACAACAGGGATGGTACCTACAAGCAATTCGGATTTCTCAGAAATACCACAAGATCTTGATCAAAATATTACCTTGCTTTTACATAATTGCATGGTTATGTTGAGTTTCACTTTCGGTTTCTTCTCAAATTGTCTACCCTTTTTTGCCCGCCCATCCTGTTCGTATGTGAACTCTCGCTTTCGTCGACGCCACCTCGGCATTGCCGGTGGCCATTGCGCATGCTGCGAACGTGGAAAACTCGGTCTGCAGGCCTGAATGCACTCATCCTTCTTGGAAAATATTGTGCACATGATTTGCTCTGTGATAAATGTATCAACATTCCCTTGGTTACAATGAACCCGATCGTTGTCTCGAACGAAAGGGAAACTTTCGGCGCAGGCTACTTTTATTGGATGCCAAAAAGGCAAAATAAGATTGAAAAAAAAAACGCGACAGTATATTTTCTATTCGCGTCTTATACAGTACACATAACTTCCCCTGGATTATTACAAAGATACACATTGTGTAAAACCCTGAGATTAGGCCCGAATAATGTAATGTGCGTAAAAGTGTATCATTTTCACACTTCTACGCAAGGAAGTTGGTCATAAAATGCAATAATTTGCTGCAGGATATGTAAACAATCAGTTCATATTTTGGTAGACTTTTCTCGTCTTCTGGGAATATGCACACTCACATATGAGCTTATTATGTTTGGACATGGCTTATCATTTTGTCCAAATTTATGGCTTGCTGCTCATGGTATCATTAACTTATAGCATGAAACCATTCTGCTGCGTGTCATTCTTCGGCCAGTTTTCAGTTGTCGTCGGAATTCTCCCGTGAGAGGAGGTGACAATTGTCTCGACGTCACTCTGTGCGTGTCGACCCGAAATTGATCCTGTTACAAGGTGTCACATTTGTGAGGCTTTTCCCGCACTGTGTTTCACCTGTGCTCGCTGAGGATCACACAGAAAACCAGGCCGCACACTACACACCGTCGCACACCGTGCAACATGTTCAATATGACGCTCATCCAGATGAAAACACTCAGGTGAGATTAGTGCGATGAGAAACGCCTCTCTCCAAAGCTAAAAAAAAAA
>LVVV01432456.1:0-22641 GCA_001676325.1 Amphinemura sulcicollis | reverse complement strand
TTTCGTGGTTTACTCAAAACTATCATTTTTCGTTTGTGGCAGTCTTGTACTAAAGGTGCGAAATATGTGCCGTGCATCAAAGATAACTGGGAGTTAAAATTAGTAAAACCGGCAATTAGTAGCCACAGTAAGAGAACTAAAGCAATGTCATATTGGATCATTTTCGTCCCATTTCGTGCATATGTTCTACTGACGCTTCACAAGTAAGCGGTTGAAAACTTTTTTTATGCATTCCACGATAAAAATCATTTGTTTTACTTACATGACTGCCAAATTTATTCAAGCAAAATCGGAGAGCGTTTGTGCTTGGCGCGAAACCAAAAGGGATTTAGGCCTCTTTTCGAATTGGTCTCGAATTCGCGCTAAGACTTGCAAGCAGAGATACGAGAATTCGGACAGATTTAAAAGACCAGATGCTTCAACGCAAAGAAATATCAGCGGCTGTAAACATTCTACGTCACTTTTTATGTTTCCCGCCGACTCGCATTTCCATGAGACTTCCAGGTCGCCATATTATCTTACTCATGTAAATATATTTTTCTTTTGGTTGAGGGAAGCCACACGAGCTTCTAAGTTTGTTCGGCTTGTCAGGAGGGGCTGGGAATGAGTGAGGGAGGGGTAAGGAGGCGGCCGTACCCATTTGGTGGATGCCGTGCCCAGCATTTGCCTGGAATGGGTGTGGGAAATCACGGAAAAACCACAACCAGGATATTCGTTCTCCAGGATCGAACTTGGGACCTCCCGAGTACAAGGCAGACGCGCTCTCACTGCACTACCGTGCCAAAGATTTCAAATTGGAGCAGAAATGTGGTTTTTTTAATCATTAAAATTGAAATTGGTGACAATAACTGACATAAATATAATGTGCAATGCCTAAGTCATTATTTAATAATGGTTTTTTTATCTGTTTTTCAAAAATTTTCAAAATTAAATTAAATTTTTAAGGTTTAAATAATGAAGGACTGCAAAATTAGGTTAAATAAAATAATATGACACAGAATGTGGTAAATTGATTTATTTAACATGAGTATAATTTAGTTGCACAGCGATGTAGTGAATGCACTTTAAAGGCACAAAGGGTTCATCTTTGATGGCGAGTTACTATTCCATGGAGAAAACCATGCAAAGCATGTTGTTTGATGGAGTTTGCTAAACATGATTATAAATGGGAAAACTGTAGTAACTGGCACAAAATAAGCAATACGAAATATAAAGCTAGGTAAACATACCTCGAACTTTGTACTGATCCTTTTCCGTTGGCTCATTGTTACACTCGTTTGCAGGCCAGTTCAAAACATGAAAATATTGTCAGTCTTAAAGTAAAATATCTTGCGGTAAATGTATACATACTAATAACATCTATCAATCAAAGAAGCGTGACTTTATGCACTTCAATTTGAAAAACAGCGACAGTTTTAAAAGTGGCATGTCTACTTAAATCCCAGCAGTGGCGTGCAGTCCACAGATGCAAGGGGAAAGCACTGCTTCCTTAGCAAACTAACGTAGTAACTTTTTGAAAGCACACACTTCGCACGTTTCACAATATTGCATTTCAAGTTATTCCGTGCAAATACTCATGGAGGATATTAGTGTCACCAGGCGCCCTTGCACCGAAGGTGCATATTAGTAAGTTTTGAAAGCAAACAATTTGCACCCGGATTCGAAAAGTTTTGAACGTAGTTCTTACATTTTTGAAATGTAATCGAATATGCTCCATTCGGACGCAAAGTGTGTGCTTTCAGAACTGAATAATGTTGCTTCCCCCAGCAGCAAACACACCGTACGCCACTGATCCCAGTCACATATTGTGTAAATGCCATTCGTAAAAAATGATTCGACGACATGACCTAACGCCATCTTTCTTTCATCCTCAGCCTGCCGACAACTCGAGTACGGAGTCCAAGCGATTTTTGGGCCATCCGACCCGATCCTTGGGGCACACATACAGTCAATCTGTGAGGCCCTGGACGTACCTCATCTGGAGGCTCGAATCGACCTTGAGCCTTCCTTCAAAGAGTTCTCTATCAACCTTCACCCTGCCCAGGACCACATGAACAGGGCATTTCAGGATCTGATGAGTTTCCTCAACTGGACCAAGGTCGCTATTGTCTACGAGGAGGACTATGGTAAGAGATTTTTCGTAGCCTTAAAACTGGAAGTCGCACACATGCTGCAAAGTCATAAATTAATTGTCTAGAGTGACTCTGGGGATACTTTAGGAATTGGCTAAGGATTGAGTAAAGAGACTTCATGTCATTTTTGTTGATAATGGAAATCACGGAAAACCTTATGATGATATCTCGACGCAAGGACCGAACCCATTAACATATCTTGAGAAGAAAAGAGGGTTTGTTAACTTGCAATCGAGCCAGAGATTGTTTAGTGGGTTTTGGCGGGTTTTGGCGCTTCTCAATGGTCGCCGGGCTGATTTTTTCAAGTGGAAAAATGCCATACAGGTAGAAAATGCAATTTGGACCGCCATGTCTCTGTTAAAATGAATATTCAAGTCTTTTAAAAATTTGTTTCTTTGCCTATTTGATTTTGTAACGAGAATGTGTTGCCAAATGCAAAGGTTTAAAGTACATCCATTTTTAAAACAAAAAGAGCTTTGTTTTTGGTGTTTTGCACAAACATTTAGGTAGCTTTTAAGATCAATTATTCATTACCAAAGAGACATCTCTTTTGCATTTTTGAAAAGATTTTTCGCCAGGGAATATATTAAGTTTACAGGAAAATTATTGTGAGCTCTTCAAAGAGGCTTTCAAAGATTTCACTGGCGCGGAATAAGAGCGTGAACGTGCTTAGGCCTTGTGGGAAAATTAGTTTCTGCCAGGATATTGCTGAAAATAAGTCTTCGTCTGGTGGTGTCACTAATTATCAGATGATGGAATTTGTTTCTTAACTAGGACAAAGTACAGCATTAATTAAATGATGCAATAATCTATCAAACTAAATTTCTTCGTCAAATTTCCGCCTATAACAAACTTATTTTACGTTCCTCAGCTGAACACATTGGTGCAAAAGGTTCGGTAGTTTTTAATACAATCTGAGCATTTTCACTTCGCATTTTAGTGCCCTTGCTATACATCTTAAGCTTCATTTGAATTTGATTAATATTTCACATTACTACATTTCCTTAATTAAATTCGCCGTCCAATGTAGGTTTCATATTACATTTTACTTAATTAATACAAGTGCTCTGGCTTCTTTAGAAAGCGTCAAGTTTTTGTATTCTAGCAATTCATATTTCAATTCATGCAGCTAAGTATCTTATAAAGGGATTTTCAAAATTCTTTCTCACGCTTTAAAAGATCGTTTCAACGCAGATTGATTTAAAATAAATGGATGAACTGGCATAATATACATTTAAATCTAATGATATCTTAGCAAAATGCATGCTCTAGCGTAGCGTTTATATTTTATCAATCAATACACTAAATGCATAGCTGACTTTAGTGTAAATTACTAAATTAATTGGATATCATTTTTTCGAAGATCTCCAAACGCATTGTCATCTTGAATGTGTCTTCTGCATGATCATTCAGCAGAAAGTGTACCTAAAATATCAGGGACGACTCTAGGAGATAGTCTGAACCAAATTGAGAACAGGAAAAGTTATTAGTATATATAGTAGATTATTAGTCACAGATCCGAGCGCTACAGTTAAACGCTTTGCCCGAGAAATATCAACCTGTCCTTCTTCCCGGTCAAAATTTTATTTTTGTTTCTCGCAGGTTGACAGGATTTCAAGCATGCGTTATTTCAATTCATACTCAATAATTCGAGTTCCGAATTTACCGGCCTTAAGCGAAAAATAATTAATTTTAATTTAAAGTGCCACCCGCGCTAAATTTGTTTTTTCTCTTGCCCCTATCACCCACCCCCTACCACGAAAGTGAAAATTCCTAGCGTCGTCGATCATCCTGTTTTGATGCCCAAAATTTGAGTTATCGTCTTTACATTCACCAAGGCATGAATGGATGCATTTAAAACATATTATTACGCTCTCTCGTAGAAAAGTAGCCGCTTTTCACTAAATTGCTTTAATAAGAAATCTGATCAAAATAATTGACATAAATAATTTAACTCAAGTGACACACGACATGCATGAGGAGTGTTGTCGTAATCTTTTGTTAAAGATTACTAAAGCATCGACAAAAATTAGGAGGCCTTCATCGTCTGAGCTCTTGAACTCCCAGATGATTTTCAGTAAAGGCAAGAACAGAAAAATACTCAAGAAGCGTGTCTCAAAAACTTTCGATTCCATCTTTATGCACGGATTCTTGTGATGAATGTTACTTTTGAAAAGCATAATGATTTCTAAACATTTAGTTACCATCACATTTTACGACTCGAACAACAATCAGTTACCCTTCCAAAACTATGTAATCAACATCCAATCGAGTTTTTTATAAATAGGAAATTGGGAAAACTTGGCAGTAGTTTCAATGAAATTATGTGTCTATTATCCATGTGATCTTTTACCATAGCGGCAGCCGGGGATAATATGCCGAAGGCGTAGATGTTTTTGTTATAAGATTTACGTTAAAAAATAGAATCATGTTTTTGCTTAGCCTTGACTATTTTCTCAGGCATGTGTTACACATTTTTTCATTTGTGGCTCACATACTTTAAAGCATGCCAAGACCACAAACGTCTCAAGGATCAACTCAGTGAATAAATTCACACATTTCACTTTTCCATGGCTTTGTCATTAGTTGAATTGAGAAAACATCCAAAGAAAGCTTCATAAAAATATGAATGGTATTTAAAAGGCTGCTAAGTGCCTGATTTTATGCTTCATATTGTATTGTTCAATACATTGCCCAGCGGATTGTTTACAGGGCTGTTCAAGCTGCAAGACTTAGTAAAGTCACCGCCGGCGCAAAGGCGGGATATGTACATTCGCCAAGCGAACCCTGCCACCTATCGGCACGTGCTCAAAGAAATCCGCCAGAAGGAAATCTACAAGCTCATAGTAGACACCAACCCCCGGCACATGTCGCTGTTCTTCAGGGCGGTAAGTGAGGTGTTTAACTTCCCAATTATTTCTATAATTCTTCTGAATGACCAGCTAGAATTTCTTTAGCAACGTTATGATCACATTATTTTTTTCAAATATGATTGTCAAATTAACGCTGTTCTACCCGGACTTGGTGTGTAAGCATCCGAATTGTTTAATTTCCTTCACACTGGCAGTGGCGTGCAGTGTGTTTGCTAATGGAATAAGCAATGTAATTAACTCTTGAAAACACACGGTTTGTGCCCGAAGGGCGCATATTATAATCATTGCATTTCAAGTTATTCCGTCAATACTCATGATGCAAACCAGCGCCGCCAGGCGCGATTGCATCTAATGTGTATTTTAGAAAGTTTTGAACGCGCACACTTCGCGATTACATTTCAAAAATTTAAGAAAGACGTTCAAAACGTTCCCAATATTAAGAAAATCTCACAGTGCAAAGGCACGTGACGGCGCTAGTTTACTAAGGAAACAGTGCTTCCCTTGCTTCCACTGTACATTGTGTCTAGGAGCAACGGTCGTAAAGCCCACTTAAGGATCTTAAAGCAATCAGTGTGAATACAGCCCAAGTGGCTTACCTACACATATTTTCGTCAGAGAATAAGTTCAGAGGGTACATGCGATAGCTGAGTTGTTAGTCAGTCAACTGATTGGCCCCATGCAACAGCAACTTCATACTCAGGTGAAAATATGAGGCCTTTCAAACATTGAACATAGCGTTTCTTCCAAAAGTTAAAAGATTTGCCAAGTAAACGAGTTTATGGGTGAGCATTTCGGCAACGGCAACCAGTCCCCGTAATTACTCTGAAACTACGTTTCACTGAAAACCATTTATCTGCCACAATGTTTTTCTGGTCACTACGAAAGAAAGATCAGCGGTATCCTCGAACTTTTGGCAAACAAATGAGACTCAGTCAATGAAAAAATTGTTTGTTCTGTTATTTATACAAGCGATGCAAAACGAAGTATTTTTTTAAGCATCCTCTCATCAGACATTCATGCACGCCACTGCCAAACGCCACTGCCACGTCTATATCGCGGCCTGAAAAGAAATAGGGACAGCTGGTGGAATCTCATGTTGACTCGCATCCTCTTGGCTGATTGGCACATCACAAAGCCTTGAGATGGGTCCGAATTTCAGACCCGCCCAGTTAGCACAAAATCACTGCAGATCGCGTCGCAAACAAACTAAAATTTGCTGACCTGAAATCGCGCTCCGTAGATATGTGAGGTTTGCAATATAAACTGTGTTTGTTTGTGCGTGCGTGCATGTGTGAGCGTGTAAACTGTGGTCGTAGTTTGCCGGACTTGAGGGGGCTAGCGTGTATTTGTTGGTGCGTTAGTGAGGTTCTGTCTATTTGCTTAAGCGATGGCTCGTTCGTTATGTTTGGCATGTTTAAGGGTTTGCGTTTGCATTGAATCATTATCATAAATTTAAATACTCCGATGTTCGACAATGTGGCTAATAGACTCAAAATAATTCGTTGACATATGAGATTCGAAATTCATCTAAGAGTATTTACTTTCGGTTTCTGTGGCTCATTCTGTTAAATTAGATCAAAAGAAGTAATTAGGACGTTTCTTTAGATCAGTGTCTCATACTATTAAAGAAAGTGTGTTCAAAAATGTTTATAACTTTTTGTTTGAACATTAATACAGTAAGGCCTCCGGTACTAATGATACAAACTAAGCTACATAAAGCAGAACACAACCCACCCATTACATTACTGCATGTACTAGTCCAGTCCCGCTCTAGTAAACCTCATAACCGCAATCACTAGCAACTCCAAACTTCTGTTCACTGACCCTTAACCAACCCCCATCCTTTAGCAGGCGTTGACCTTTAGCCTGTTATCTTGAACGCTTTCGGGTCGCCCCCTGATTTGTTGCCAGCCTAGACTACCAACGACTGATACGATCTCATGTGATATTACGGTGGTGAGTTAGCGTTCTGCACACTTTTAAAGCGCTCTGTTATTTGTGTTCTCGTTCAGACGTTAATGGCTTCGGTTGAGGAAGGCAAAGCGATGCAGTTGATTTTTGCCGGTTGCCTGTTTGAAATGATGGGCACTCAAAAGGCTAGACTAAATTTCGTTTTGTGAAACAAAGTGGTTTTCGAGTCTTAAATTGCAATAACTTGTTAGACGAAAATATTTTTATTATTATCGTTGTTGACTAAATGTTAATTATTAAGTTTGTACGTCTAAATCAATCAAACGTGATTGTCTCATACTATAACTATTATTATATTATAATTATTAACATTTATACTTCTAATTTTTCTGGAATAGTGGGAATAAAAAGTTCTTTCTGGCATCTAGCAGAAAGGATCGTCAATTCCCTATCATTCTCAAAGTACGGGAAAATGCGCCTTGAGTATTAGCATTTCAAGAAACTTATTGTCTTTTGTAGAATTTGAGAGTGTATGTTATTGGACTCTATACGTGCGTTCTTAAAACATTTAAAACAGTTCCTTTAAATGTCTACTGCACAGAAAACTGGGTGCTCTTTTTGTCTAAATTATCCAGTTTTTCATCTTATTCCAATTCTCATTCCTTTTCAATCGCCATGAGTTTATATATTATTTACTGAGCGCCAGCTGTCTCAGCATACTTCAACATCACGCTACTTAATCGATTAATCCCCCTTTCCCTTCGAATTGCAGCTGATTTTTATTATTTTTTCCACACAACTATGTTGAAACGCACTACGCACCACACCGAGCTACGCATGCAACAGGCCGGATAGTTTTTTTCAAGTTCCAATTTTCAACGGCTTCAACTATCGAAAGGAATTATATTTGTAATATCTGTAATCTCATTTCATTCTCCAATGGATGAGGGTTGCATTATAATTTTTTACGAAGTGATCAGACAAATATTGTGGCCAATTAATGATAAATGGCACACACAAGTTTGCTCAGTAGCTTCTTGTCGACCCTCTCACACCAACACGCTTCATTCTGTACTCGTATCACCAATGCACCGCCAACAATCCCCACCTCAATAGGGTAACTAATCCCGCACCCCTTTATTGGTACAACGTAATCTAATAATAATGTTATTTTGCATGCTATTTGTATATTACCGCACACAATCTCATATACCATCGGGTTATTGAAGTTAAAATTTCAAATATTCTTGTGGTACAATGTCCTTTACTGCTCTTCCTGCAGATTCTTCAGCTTCAAATGAACGACTTCCGCTATCACTACATGTTTACCACGTTCGTAAGTATTCCTTCGTTTACCCAATTTACAAAATCCCTCTCGGGAATAAATCGTGGAAACCGTTCGAACGCTAAATAATCTATTGTTTAAATGTATGTACCGAACAGAATATCCCTCGAATTTCCACTTTAGCAAGAGGTTTTGCGTGGGGGCGGGAGATTCTTCGTGGCTTGGTTCCACTGCACGCACACATTTGATTACAAACACATCCTCTCTTCACAGTTCAGCCAACTGTGAAACGATGATTTGATAATGTTACAGCAGGCTCAGTTCTACGTTGTTTATTAAGTTGGCACCGTGGTTATATCGAAATATTTCCCCTATGTAACTCTACTAGAACTGAAATTTTCAATTGACGCTGACATGAATTCCCATAAATCTATACATAATTCTTTTTTCGGTGCCAGATTTTTTGTCAAAAAGTGCCATGGTTGGAGCAAAAATGTAATGATGTAACAGGTATGTCTTTAATTAATTTGTGATGCGAGAAAAACTGAAAGAAATTATCACTATTGGGAATTTTTCTTTTCATTTTTATCACATAAGCATGTGTATACAAAGTGATGGCTCCGTGTTGTATTATTCTGTAGGTATGTGTTAATATTTCTCTATTGAATTACTCGCAGCCTATTTGTTGGTTTAAAGCTTATACTGTGAAGGGTTAAGCTTGCGTTTGACAGCATTGTCAATGTAGTGAATAATTTGATTTCGGGAGTTCCTCTTTAACTGTTTGCAGCATACCGACATTGACGTCCACAGTATATTTCAAGCGTTCTCAAACGCTCGCCACAATTAACTGTAATTATCCGAAGAAATAAAGCAATTACAAGAGCACAAAGTTAACGGATCGTACTTAAAAACTTGTTAAAACACGATTTTAATCATAAATTTGCTAGCTTGGCGAAAGCGTTTCTTTGTCTGTTAATTGGGAAAGAATAAAACTTTTGTAGCGTCGGGCGCCGGGGAAAAGAATGAAGTGGAACTGCGCTGCTTTGTCCTAGGCGAGAAATTCGAGATTGGGTGGGGGATCTCTTCTCCGTTTCCAATAGCATTTCGAGCAAATAAATTGAGTTGTAAGACAAAAAAATAAGAAATGCGATGCCAACATTTCTTTAGACAATTATTTTTTGAGGTATATTGAGGTTTATTTTACTGGGCAACCTGTGTATTCAAGATGCGTAATCAAAACGTTAAAATTTAAATGGAGCAAGGAAAATCGTCTGTACGCAATCAAATAGATTAATTTGTTTAAGATGCACAGCTTTTTTCTTTAAGAGCTTTATTGAACTTTGAGGAAAAGAACTCCATCCTCCATACATCCTTCATTTATCATATATCCTCCATAGGGCCTATAAATGTTTAGGGCAGGAATTAATTTAACATAAAATCTGAAAATGTTACAAAATATATTACAAATCTGGTTAAATAAAATAGTAAGAAAAAAAACTATATTGTTATCAGCTCAATGGACGAGTTTTTGTTTTCAATTTTGTTGAACTTTAAAATATAGATAAAAGATTAATGCTAAAGAGCGAGTAGCTTATGCAGCCTTATAGCAAAAGAGAGGGGTAGAACGAAAGAAAAGTAATAAATAGCAATTATCGTTCGACATAAAAATACACTAACGTAAACAGAAACCGCAACTGTTCAACTACATATTACAACTGAACTTTAGGCACCCACCCCGGTTAGGCATACCATCGTAGAGATAGACAAATTGATTCCAGAAGCTTGAACGAGAAAATTCAGAATTGTGAACTGTTTTTGTTTGGCCCTTATGGTTGCCTAAACCGAGTTCCAAACCCAAATCCTGCTCTAAAAATCAAGAATTCATAACTGAAATGTAAATATTTCCGTGAAATGGATCTAGAACACAGTCGAATCATCCCTTACTATTAATAATCCAAGATATGTAAGTGAATCGAGACTGAACATTGTGGTTTACATTGTGATTGACTCTCGCGACAGGACCTGGAGACATTCGACCTTGAGGACTTCAAGTACAACTCGGTAAACATCACTGCTTTTCGCTTGGTGGATGTAGAGGATGGCAGGGTTAAAGAGACCCTCGACCAGATGGCCAAGTTTCAACCCATGGGATACTCAATTTTGAACGCGACACGACTCATAGAGGTAAGCTGCTCCCTACCCATTTTAAATGACGATTAGAAGTGGGAAGGAGCTACTCCAAATGCAGGGTCGATAGACATAAAGGCTGGAACTGGAAGACATGATTTTGCTACAGAGAAATGACAACAGTAACTGAAACTACGCAAACCGGTTTCCCCGCCATTTTGCGTCCATTTAGTAGGTTTACTGAACAGTTACAGTTATTTACAGGTCATCACAATCGGGTCTAGTATGTTGGAAATTTGATATTGTGCCATGAAAGAGCATTCGCCGGAAAACCTAAGAACTTTCTGTTATATCAAGGAGCGAGAAAAATTGGACTTTTTTTTGGAAAGCTGATCTCCCCATTTGGTTGTTTAATAACGCAGTAATGACAATTTTTTGCACAATATTCGTACGCTGTTTCTAATAACCTTTTCGATCAATAAAAACTAAAAATTAGGAAATGCAAACTCAAAATAAAACTTAGGGGCGCACTTTAGTATTTCTCGAATGATGCTTTATTAAAAAAAGCCACCTATAAACAACAAAGTGTGTCAGATAAATCATTGTCGAAAATTCAGAAATAAAACATTACTTCCGTTAAAAACCATGGACAGCGAAAGTTTGAAATGGAGATAAATTAAAGAGTCCAAAGTTTCTGGCAGACCGTTTCATTTTTTTTCCACAGCCACTCTCGACCCCTACCCTGAAGACCAAGCTGAGCAGCGATATCAAGGGAGGCTAAATCGCCGTTGGTGACGATGCCCACAAACCGTTGACGGAGCGAGCAGTGTTTAGTGTTCAAAAATGTTCTCATCTTGTTTCGTGTGCGATTTCCTATTTCAACTGTCCTCACACTCTAGTAAGCACCAAGGGGACCACAGACTTACCGTCCCTTCTGAAGGACGGTACGACTCGAACATCATGATTTCTCTACTAACCCAAAGCTTTAGAGAGGTTGAAAAGCAAGGAGAGCTAAACTGTTGTACTAAATTCATTGTTTCCAAACTCTATTAACCTGTAAAAATAAAGTCTAGCCTCAACTTATCTTTAACCTGTACTTACTTGGAACTGGTAAAGCATAGTTAGGTTAACTTCAATGATCAGAGCACAAACAGTGTTGTGTGCTAAAAAGTGATGCAGATACTTTTTATTACCCTTAAAGTTGTTCGTATATGTTTCCTTCTTTTGTGGGCGCGAAAAAACCTGTAGCCCAGTCTCCTTAGTAAAGGGATTTTCGTTGGATCTCTAAAAGAGCTATTGGATGCCCGAAGGCAACGCTAAAAGGGGACCCTCTTGCGCCGCTGTAAACTGCAAATAATTTAGATGTCTTTTCTATAAAAATTCTTGCAGCTCATTGGCTTGGCAAAATAGAACGACAAGTTAAAAGCAGTTGTAAATCAGACCCTCGTTTCTGTAGTAAAAATCAAAGCCTGTTTATTTCTTGCCTTGAAACGTCTTGGGTAAACTTCGTTAATCTCAGAAGACTTGAAGAGGAAGTGAAATGGGGTAGGACGCTCTCCAAAGTCTTATTTGTAGACCGCCTGTTTATAGGAGTATAGAATGAAGAAACAAGTTGACAAGTGCGCGTTTGACTGAATTCGAAATTCAATTACAAATGTTCGTCATTACAGTGATTTTCTATGATAACAGATTTATTATTCATTTTTGAACAAAATAGGAAGAGAGTGGAAAAAGTTGAAAGAAAATGTGATTAATGGAATTGGAAGATTATCTGAAGAAATTTAAATATACGTTATTAGATTATGAGAAACAAAATCATTTTAATAATCGGCCATCAATACAGTGTATTATTTTCAGTAATCCTTACAATAAATAAAATGAAGCAAATACCATTGTTAAATTATCATGCCCAAGCGTGGATTTCAGCCCACATTTGCAGATTTTGTGTTAATCTTTCTCCCATTTACTTACATTAGGAACATATTATTTGTGATGAATTTAGTGGTTTTGTTGGGTTGATGTTTCTCAAAGGAGATGGTTTAAATAGACTTTGATTACTTACAGCAACTCGTATAAACTAGGGTGCAATCAAGAAAGTCAGATAAAAATGTTTGCCTGTTGCAATAACTGTGTTTTACCCCGAATTTCTCTCTTAACTTGCCTTTAGGCCGAGCCTGCTCTAATGTACGACTCTGTCCACGCGTTTGCTCGGGGGCTGGCAGCACTTGACAGAAGTCATGTGCTGCGTCCGAGCAACCTATCTTGTGACCTTGAGAATCCGTGGGATGACGGCTTGAGCCTCTACAACTATATCACTTCGGTGAGTAAAAGTTACTTAAAATATCAATCTAACCGACGAAAAGCTTGCCAAAAAGACTTTCGTTCAAAGTGTTTCAAGTTTGGTTAACAACTTTGCATTAATAAGTTAGGTTACATGAACATATTGAAGATATTATCAGATTCCCAGCACTATTGTAGAAAGTTAATGCTATTAAAACAAATAATGGTGTTTGATAGCAGATGCGAACTCTTAAAAAACTTTACTTTATTTTTATTTGCAATCTAAACTAATTTTAGAATTATTTAAGTCGATTCATTTTTACAATACAAAGCTTGTTCATAAATTAATAAACATTTATATTTGAAAAAAACTAACTCAAACTGGGTTTTGAATGCTAAGCGAAAGAACTAATTGATTTCCCGACGTTTCGTAACATACCTATATACTTGTTACTTCCTGAGGGGTAAAAGCTTGTTTTTTCAAAACTAGTGCTGAGTTTAGGTAAAGTAGACATGAGTCTTAAAAATCTTACAACATTTATATTTTATCGGGTAATTTTTTGCTTTTGTTTGTTAAAATAGGCGAATGCTACGCTCCACCTGTCATAAAACATCGTACATTTACGTCATTTATTTACATTTATCGTCATTTCTAGTTCCCGTAAACCCAATGCTTTTACTCAGCAACTCACAAGTTCAGTCAAAAGATCCAGTTTCTCAATCAAAATTTGTTGCCAACACACATTCAAATAACATACGCTTACACTCTTGAACAGGTTCACCGTTCAAAGCAATATCCTTGCGCGTAAACTTTCCTTACCTGCCAGAAAAGCGTCGAAAAGTTTTCTCATTTTCACGCGTGCCAAATTGACACGAGATTTTCCAATCCGTTTTCCAGAATCGCTTGCCAGTTGAAGCCGATATGTCACATTGTGTGGGTTTTCTCTGCAGTCACTTGCATTTCAGTATATTTAGTGGTAAATTGAGAAAACCTGTTTGCAGAACAAACAAGAACAATTATTAATAAGGCCCGGTATTACAATCTCAAAACAACGCTGTTCCTAGGAACATCCTCGGAACAGCAGCAAGACTATCTATCACTAGTTCCTAACAAATTTAAAAGTTGTTCCTAGATTGTAATATCTGACCTAAGTTATATTTTTTTATAAATTCTGGAAAGGATTCAGTAAATTCGGCTTGCCAGTACCAAAATTAGGAACAAAATTTAAATCGCAATATTTTGTTTTAATAATCTCATGATGATCATGAAATGTATTAGGCCCGATTTTACGATTTTCTTAATTCGGAGCTTAAGTGGGAGTTGAGATGCAGTGAAATTCAATTTTAATTCCTATTTGGGTTTAACTGGAAGTTGATAAAATTGTTAAAACAAGACCCTAGGTTTATGAATAATCCGTGTGAGTCAAATTACAACTAGATTCATGTACCTACAGAAGGGATTTTTCATTCATCAGGCAGTGATCATTGATATCTTCAATGAAAAATAAGGAAAGTGACTATTCACGGTTAACGATCAAATATTGTTCTCAAAAAGATTTGTCTCCTAATTCAGGTTCAGAATGTTAAAAAATCAAACAAAACACACGACCTGTATGTGACACCATGCATCGCACCACTTGTGGCTTTCCCCGAAAAAAGGAAAAAGTTTTGTCTACACTGCAAACTTTTCAAGAACATACTGGCGGCATCACGAGGAAAACTTTAAACTCCCGTCTTCTTGATCGCCCGCCCCCATACCGGCCGCATTCTTCCCGGAGTGAATTCGGGATGAATTCCAGCCTGAGTTAATTGAGACAGCGGCAGCCGTGGAATTCTCCAACATTCCCTGGTTTCCCTATAGTACCAAGAGAGAACCTTGTGCCGGCGGCGTGCAAAAATTCAATTACGATTCAATGCGCGCTTCGCTTTAATTCGATTATATTGAAAATGTTTTATCTTGCCTCGGCTATGGAACAAAAATCCAATCTAGAAATCTTTGTATGGTGAGAACTGGAATTCTATTTCTTTCCCTTTTTGTCTTGATAGTTGAATTTGAGCTGGCATCCAATTTAAATAATATAATAATCATCGTTTTATTCGTTTTCTTTGACCTATCACGTTCTTTTTTTACTAATATTTAAACTTAAATTATCGAAATATGCTTTTTTTCCCCGATACCTGTTTGCAGATCTTCAGATTTATCCACGCAACTGCATTATAAATTATATTGATTCGTAACAGAGCTCAAGATCAAAGAATTTTATGGATCATTTTGTACTTCGTCTTGTTAGCGTATTCAAAGAAAGGACCACAATTTTGCTGTGCAATAGTTTAAAAAAACTTGATATTTGACTGAATTTCGTGTCAAATTGTGATTTCTCGTCATAGAATGGAATTGAATTATTATAAATATACTTAAATCACAAAAATGCCAGATCAAACAGGATCTTAACCCCCGATCTCAAGAGTTCACGTCAGGAGCACTCCCATTTACGCTAATTGGACTAACATATTACACAAGTGGAATTTGGTAGCTTTGTTGAGATTCCAATAAGCTATGACAGCTTACAGCACTTCTGACTTCAATTATTCTATACAACTTAGTTCAAAACTTAATTAGATTACGAAAACAGGTACTGAATATCACATTTTATTATTACGCATGCAATTACAGCCTCAAAAATATCGGCCCTTTCAGGGACTCGAACCCAGGACCTTCAGCCTTACGAGTTGAAGCTGAAGCTGCTAGGTCCGATTCCTCAATTGGCCCAATTATGAGTAACTAACTTCTGCATAACATTATAAATACTCGTAATTTCAATGTTACATTTCAATTATGAACCATAGCAAACTCCAAACCATAGCCCAAGCGAGCCGGACCTCCAAATGACATGCCATCAAGAAATTAAATTTGAAAGTTAGTTTATCTACGTAGTCGTATCAATGCCACACACAAATAGACCAGTGCCTCTACGACGCCGTCCCCGACTCCCCAGGCCGACATGCACGGACTCACTGGCCGCGTCGAATTTAATGAAGGCAAGCGCGTCAACTTCAAGCTCGACCTTCTCAAGTTGAAGCGCGAGGAGGTTACCAAAGTCGGCGAGTGGACGTCGTCAGGAGGTGTAAACATCACCGATCCCGCCGCCTTCTACGAGTCGAACGCCAACAACATCACGCTGATCGTCATGACCAGAGAGGTACCAATAGAATGCGTCAAGCGATGCACAAGTTGATCAATATAACGAGATATTTGTTTGTTTATTTGTGGGAGATTGGTACAATTTGAGTAAAATTGCAACACCATTTCAAAGTTTGTTACTTAATTTTAAATTCATAAGGTAAAACAGAGTAAGTCTCAAAAATAAATGTATAGTTCTTTATGAATATTACAAATAACTATCACAAATCACATACCATGAGACAGGAAGTTATTTTATAGTTAGGAGAACGCGTTTAGGGGCACTTGTGCTGAATATAAAAAAATAGTTCCCAACCTGATATCCATTCCAGCGGCCTACATTAAAGTACCAGTTCAGTGGGCAGCAATTTTGGCTTGATTGATGCTTAGTCAGGTTGATAATCGTTCTGCTCTTGAAGTTCTCCTAGTCATGCCCCTGAATGCAGCCCGCAGAGCAAAACTGGCTCCTCCACCTCATGCCCCTGAATGCAGCCCGCAGAGCAAACTTGGCTCCTCCACCTCATGCCTCTGAATGCAGCCCGCAGAGCAAAACTGGCTCCTCCACCTCATGCCGGCTGAATGCAGCCTCCAATTCAAATTCACAAATACTGTTATGTAATTAAAATAATCTCTGGTACTAAACCAACCCGTTCTCAGGAGCGGCCGTACGTTATGGTGAAGGAGGACCGGAACTTGACCGGAAACGCGCGCTTCGAGGGCTTCTGCATTGACCTGCTCAAGTGGATCGCCACCCAGGTGGGCTTCCACTACGCGATACGCCTCGTTCCCGACCACATGTACGGTGTGTACGATCCAGACACCAAGGAGTGGAACGGCATCGTCAGGGAGCTCATGGACAAGGTTGGTAACTCTAGTTAATTAACTAAAGAATTAACCAATAAAAACAAAGTGTTCACTCAAAGTCTTTATATGCGGAGACGACCAGTGAGACTAGTTGATCAAGAATGATCTAACGCATACCAAAATTCATGTTTTTGTTGCTTTTAGAATTCTTTAGTGACATTCAATGTGATTACAATCCTATTTTTAAATTTTCGAAAAAAAATCGACTATTTATTCCCAAAGGCGCTAGTTTGCTAAGGAAGCAGTGATTCCCTTGCTACCATGGACTGCACGCCACTGAGATTAAGTTACTTCTGCCGCCTCCGATCAAGAATTGTATTTCGCTTCGTTCCAACGGAGTTAGCTTTATGAGCAAATATGTTGAAGCAGGCATCCAACTTTTGACAGGCGCGACGAAATCTACGCGACAGCATTCTTCATTTGTGACAATTTTCCGGCGCATTTCTTTCTTAATCTCGAATTTATTGCCGTAAGCTGCAAAGCCGGTCGAGCCGTTTGGAAGAATCGGGACCCCGATGTGGGAATTATAGGAGGGTGACAAAAGATTTGCTTGCGCTTGAGCCTCAAGTCTTATTAACGGCTGGAAATAAATTTGCGCTCGAAATTATTTTCATGCTCCGATTACACGACGGTGGGAAAGAATTGTCGCCATGATTTCTCACTTCCGACAACTGTTATTCTTTGAGGATGAAAATGAAAGAACTACGCCAGCTGCCTTCTAAAAAGGTTGAATCTAAAAATGCATTAGACAATGCTTGGGTGCTAGTTTTTTTACTTAATGGACATGCCATGAAAAAGTCATCAAGTTTTTTTTTTTTTCTACTATATATTTCAGAGTGAAATCTATGTGCAAAATATCATGAAGATCACTATTTTGAACAAAATCCCAATAACACAGTCGTTAATAATTTTGCTTTAAAATGACAAGTTTTATCTGTCACGTAGTTGGGTAGAGTTAAAAAGTATGTGATATGATACTTTTTAACATCAGGTAGCATGACGCTTGCCGTACAAAACCAAAAACAAGAAATCGCCTCCCGGCGTAAAGTTGAAAATAATTATGGAAGATGTTAGGAGTGGGTGAAAAAAGGGTTTCTATGAAAATATTTAAAAATGCTTTGCTATCATCAGGAGGAGGAACTTAGTGCAGGCATGAGGCAATATTGCAATTAGTTACTACATCACGCCACACACGGCAAACCAACATCAGTCACTCGAGAGCTCACCAATTTTTCGCCTCCACAAACTCAGAAGCATCAGTGAGAGCATCGCTCTAATGGATTCATCGAGACAGCTGCCGCCTCAGCCAATTAAATCATTATAATTGAATAATTCATCATCTAGCAAACAACGAGATGTCGTAACTCAATGAATTATCTTATTGGTGCATGCAAATTGCGTCGCCGCCGTTTGTAGTATGATGCTCTACTGACGTACAGTAAACCTCTCTGAATTATGCACAGAATTATTCATTTGAGACCGTATCCACATGTTCGAATTGATTCCTTCTGTTCAGATCCCTCTGTTTTGATGGGAAATTTTGATGACTGATAGAAAATATTTTTCATCGTTGATTTTGGCGGATCGCTTGCAAGTTCTTGCTTGGAAATCCCAATTCATATTATAAAGGGCACAAAATTAACTCGGTGAATGCAGATTAATGCAAACTATTCTGCAATCTTCTTGTGTTGACATTGAACTTAACTCTTGAAACGGTTCAGCATTTCGGAAACTCAATTCGATCGCTCAATCTTTCAACGCAAAAAGGCGTTCGTAGCGTCTACTAGTAAATATATATATAATAAAAAATATGTTATACGCCATGGATGTCATTCAGTCAATCCATTATTGAGTCATTATTGAGTCATTATTGAGTCATTATGGAGTCATTATTGAACCTCTCTTGAAATTCAGTCGTATTTTTATGCGATTTTGTGATTGCAGGAGATTTTTTTACAAATATTAAGATAACAGCTCTAAATAATTATCGTAAAACATAGAATCAGTTAGGTACAGATAATGTAAAGATAATTAATTATAATTCAAATCGAGTGCATAATATTGCCGTTTTGGCAATAATTACCTTTTAAAAATAGTAGCGGAAGTGAAACATTGCTTATCAAAAATGTTCGTATCATCCAATCAAAGGCTCCATCCTCAGACGGAAGTTTTTGCTTTTGGTTCGGAGGAAGAAACACGCCAAGTCTTTTCTGCTCATCAGGAGGGGCTGGGATTGGCTAAAGGATGGAGTTAAGAGGCGGCCGTGCCCATGTGACGGTGAGACTATCCCCGATATGCCTGCATTAGTTGTGGGGAATCACAGAAAACCCACAACCAGGATAGCCGGCCTCCGGGATCGAACTTAGAACCTCCCGACTACGAGGCAGACTAGCTCTCACTACCCTGCCGTGCTCGGTGGCAGTGTACTCAGTAAAACTAGATTTATTTCGCGTTCTTATCAACTCTGCGTGGTTTTTTAGTTGAGAATCTCTTGAAGTTGAGTGAAATATATATTAACCATTAAATGTATATCAGCACGAAGAAAGAAAAATAATAAAGAGTGGAAAATAGGATGCCTAAGACCTCGTTTCATTCGCTCAAGGCACTTTGCACTAGCAACTGAAATTTAAGCGTTACATTAAATATGTTTTTATTTTCAGCTAACGTATAGCTTTAACTCTAGCTTTTTAAACATTTCTGGTAACTTAACCTTTTTCCGTGACGCAGCACAAATTCCTATTGATATTTTTTATTTGTGTGCTACATATTTTGAATAACTTAGAAATTGGAACTCATCGACTTTAAAACCCATATCAAAATGCATTGAGTAAGTTTTCCAAGCTGCTCTACAACAAAAGACATTTATACATGCAAATGGCCTAAATATTATTGTTTGAAAAAAATTTCTTTGCAGATAAAGTTAGTTCTGCATATTTTGTTAATCACATTAAAAAGAACCACACAGACCATCCAAGCGCAGCCATCACAAAATACGCGTATTTTTTCTTTGTTTGAGACGTAACATCTCAATTTGTTTGAGTGCATTGCTGTGTTTTCGAGAACAGAAACAAGTCCTCGACGTCGATTTGCCAGTAGATGTGCAAAGTAATAAAACCAAAATATGTGCTGCTGTTGCAAAGAATTTCCTAGCAATTCTATAGAAATATTTTTACAATCGGACAATTGTTTGTCAGCTATAAAACCATCTTTCACTTTAGAAAACTGTTTTCGAAGACCACATTTTTTACGATTAATACAACCACGTTCTGTTCGAAAAGTTTTCCGCTGCAAAACAGTGAGAATTCGTACAGATGAAAAACATTTAATTACTTTCTGAAGATAGTCTGGTACAAAAAATTATATCCAAGCGAGAGAGAGGTTGGAAGGAGTGAAATTAGTACAACGGCTTCACTCACCTTGCTCCTCAACCTCTCGACAGCATTGGATAAGTGGAGGAATCCTGCTGTTTGAGTCCTTCCGTCCTTCGGAAGGGACGCTAAGCCGGTGCTTTCCCTTTGGGCTATTTGACAGGAGTAAGCTATGTGCCGGTACCGGATTCTCCTCCTCCCTTTAATTAAGGCTAGATTAGGCTCATCATCCTCATAGTCATCATCCACATCTTCACCGACACCAAAAGTCCAGTTTTTTTTGTTTTGTTTTTTTAAATCGAGTTCCCACTACGCACAGAGGGAAAATGGACAGGTAGCCGGCGCAAAACCTACTGACGACCAATTTTGGTCGAGATTTTAAAGCTTATAGAGATTGGAGAGAGACCAACTCCTTCATTCATTTAGCGAATACATTTCTCGATAGCCCAAATTTGTAATCGATCAATAAGTCTGAAAGAATTGGTTAAATCGAAACAAAGTATCCCATTCATGCTATTTCTGTTTACGTGATCATAAGCTATGAGCCCCTCGCCTTTAAAACAAACAACTTTAAGTCCCTTGCTACCCTTCGATGTGTACTTCCCTATACCTAATACGCTGTAGAAGCTGATTTTGGTAAATCAATAGATGGTAAAACTTTTTATAGAATAAATTAGGTACTTAGCGAATTTTGACAATATTTATCATTGTGATGCTCGAGTCAAAGTGCATTTTTAAGTTCCGCAATTCATTGTCCAGATAAAAATAATTTCTTGTTTAATATTCCATTGTGGGAACGAACAAAATATTTCTTCAATTTTCTTGTTGTCTGGTTATAGATCCATGTAAATCAGGCTTTCCGCTGAGCCCTAATCAATCAAAGATGAACAACCAATCAGCACAAACTTAATTTGAAGTTCTTAGGCCATGTTACTTAATTGTGTCTGCAAATTATAAGACTCGAATCCTCTCATGATCTCAACGCCCCGAGAAGAACGGTGTGTATTCGTTTCTTGGCTTGCATTTTGTATTCAAAATCAGCTCGAATTGGTCCTCCTTTCAAAGTGACGATGATCGCAAGTGTTTCTTTAGTGTCAATCTGAGAATTCAACAGGAATTTAGTCTCCAAGTACCTTCTAAACACATACTTTGGGCAAAGTCATGCTGATTCCTTAGCCCAAAAATGATGTACCTAACCTATTCCCAACCTGAATTGAGTCTATAGCAAATGTTATAACTTAAAATCATAACTTGGCTTCAAAAAAAAGAGGAAAAAAAAGTGTATATTTTAAGTAAAGATACTAATTATTATCTTTTTTGCACATCATGCACAGTCCACACACCCGCATAGTCTTATGTGGGCTTCAATTATCCACTATGTTATGCTTCAATAAAATGTTGTTGTGAATAAATAGATAAACTAATCTTGCAGCAAGGCTTCAGACACTGGCAGTTAGGAGAAAACAGATAAACCGGAAACCTAAAGCGACATCGGAGAAGACCTACTATCAAAGACTCATGTATCTTTGGTTTCAAGTTGTCTGCGATTGGCAAAAGATTTTCCTTGACGCTTATTGGGCTAGTCAGATTACACGGCGCTCCCGCATCGTATACATTGTCACTAAAGGCTGCCTATCACTAATTTTCTTTATCTGCTCCCCCCCAGAGGGCGGACCTTGCCGTGGCGTCCATGACCATCAACTACGCTCGCGAAAGCGTCATCGACTTCACCAAGCCCTTCATGAACCTCGGAATCGGAATCTTGTTCAAGGTAATTGTGCTTGGTCCTGTTTACATTGCCTATAGATGAAATGAGTATTGCATGTGTACAAAAAAATTCACTCGTTGACTAGAATTATAGTAAATAAATACTAAATAAATGTGGCAATTTATTCTTAAACTAATTTACTACTACTTTCAAATCACTCGTAGTTATCAATTTTAAGACAAAGCATTTCTTTAATCCCACTTCGCTAAGCATTCAGCAAAATTCATCAAAGTCAAGTTTTTCTACCTTACCGCCTGTCTTAATCAAACACAACTTTTTTGACACGTAACACCTCAGACTAATTTTCATAGAAAAATTATAATATATAATTAATAATTCCCAGGATGAACACCGCTGGTTATCCCTGATCTGTATTATAGCAAAATTGTCTTGTATATGAAATTTTTCTGCCCGTGATATTTCATTTCATTCATATTTGATCCCAAGCGACTTCCATATATTTTTTTTTGCTGCGTTCTTTGACACATTTTATTTAACAGGCGTTGACTTTCTTTTATATTGCTTCGTTTTGAAAGGTAATTTTCTCTTTAGACTGAACGCAGCCAGCGCAGAAACTTTACTTTCTTTCGTACATGAAATTGATTTCAAAACGTCTTTGCGATTGTCATGGAATTTCCAGCTCACAGACGCACAGATACGATGGCGAGTGCCCACTCCTTTAGAAGGAGCTAAACAAGCACCCTGTCACTAAATTTCCAGCACAGATACGACGGCGAGTTCCCACTCCTTTGGAAGGAGCGAAACAAACATCCTTTCACTGAATTTCCAATTCAGAGGCGACGGCGAGTGTCTGCTCCTTTGCGTGGAGCGAAACAAGCACCCTGTCACGGA
>LVVV01432455.1:0-22307 GCA_001676325.1 Amphinemura sulcicollis | reverse complement strand
GGGGGGGGGGGAGTAGACAATGTGAGGAGTCTGGCCAGCCTTATATGACGGGGAAGATGAAGAAGTGTTGTCTCTCTCTTCTGTTGTCCCTCTTACAGAGGGTCTCTCTCTCTCTGTTGTTGAGCTTGATAATGAAAAAGATTGAAAAATTTGATAATGTTTTAAGAAATCACATTTTCGACGCAAAATAATTTGCTTTCAAACACTTTTTCAATATCTGTAAAAATTTACGATATTTAAAATTGGAGTTTTCATCTCGTTATTTTTATGAAACTGCCAATAAGTCAAATTATTTGCGTCACAAAAACGATTAAAGAATAATCTATGTCTCCACAATAATATAGACCGGGATATCTCTCCCCCATCATATAGAATGCGGCAACTAATAAATTAATTGACGCATCCTGGCCATACACACATACCACAAACCAGTGTAACGGCACGCACACGCACCACACACTAAATTTGAAAATACCACGTCCGACACTCTTTTGCCGGGAAAAACCTCGTCGCCGTTAATTTTCCAAGTTGACATTACATTTCCAGTGGGCAAATATATTTTCCCGGCGCCGATTGGCAACAATGGAGCTCACGTCGATGGTATCCCTCCTCTCTTCTATCTGCTGACACAACAATAGAACTCTATTATACCTTGATGCAGAGAAATAATATGTGTTCAGCTTCTTCGTTTCGTTTTTCCTAAGCTCGAAAGCAGAATGACACAAAAGACTCAGGTGGAATATTTTTAGCCACGTGTCTCATTCAAATTGAAATTGATGTAAACATTGCCGACTTTTGGGAACATAACTGAAGCACAGATTATATGATTGATTTCGGTTGTTTCCTAACGGTTCCCTGAACCCCTTTTTTATAACTAGGTTTTGATTTCTAATTCTGGGAGGCGTGCTAATTTCCAATCGTTTCATAACATGTTCTTCTGAGTGGACATAAGTTACTAGAAAACGAGTCCTCATTTCACGGAAAAACTCATGAATCTTTAAAATGTAGGTATCGGAAAAGTCATGATTTTCTGATCAATAGAGTTGTACCGGCATACAGAGCTGCCGATCTTGTTAAATCAAAACTGAAAGGCACCCCTATCAATCTCATTCAAAGTGCAGCGATCCCAGCGGCGTCTCATTGCGTCTCTCTCCTCGGTGCAACGATCAAAGGACGTGAATCTGGAACCTAGCATAGCATGCATATTACATACGTACAATATGCACCTGAGATGCATTGCATCCTTTATCCAATATGGATCACTTAGAACACGAGGGCCTCGCCCTCGCCCGGGACGGTATGGATCGTGTTTTCATTTGCGTTCCTTTCAGACTTATTCGTTGTTGTGCATTGAGAGAGTTTTTCCGTAAAAATATGATGGATCAGCGGCTGAGAGCACGCTTCCATCAATGTCTCATACGTGCTCGAAAAAACCCGAACGTATTCTGCTTTGTACCTACACAGCGACGCAGTAGTTGGCATATTTATGATTTTTGAGTACTGATGTCTGCACTGTATATATCGAGGTTTCTACGAGTATGCTCAAAAGGTGTTACACAATGGATGTGTAATATGAATGGCTGTGGATTTCTATGCGTTTTATTTTGCAGACAGGTGTTTGGAAAAAGATAATAAAAATGGAGTGTCTCATCTGTCTGTTTCGAGGCGACAGAGACGAATCGACGAGGAGTTTATTAGGAGTGAGTGAGTGCGACAATAAATCAAAAGCCAAGAAATCACATTTCACTAGAAAGTTTCTTACTCGGATTGTCGGAAAACTGCGTCCCAGAGTCTTTGGGCAACTATGTGGCAAGAAAAGCAGGTTGGTCTTCCGTTTCTCTCCTGTGGACCAATTTTTAAAAGGACCTTTGTTGATTTTACGGTGCTCATTTTTGAGCTGCAAAAAATTGGTTCTATTTTGACAGCTGAATGAGTTCAAAATAAATGATATGATATTGGAGTTGACTAAAATTTAGAAAAACGTCCGTGAAGACATGTTGCCAGTCTTCAAGGTCACTAGCGTGCAATGTCTTTACATTGAACCAGAAATAAAAATACTGGCATTTTCGGTCGGGGCGGTGTGTGTTAAAGCAACTAACAAATTTAGTTGATTGGTTCAGAGTTAGGTAATACTTGTGATCAAGGGACTGGAACCTCGTTCTTTTGTTGCTCTTTCCGCGTTTGCTTTTAGTTTCTCTTTGCAGGAAAGAAGAGAAACAGAATATAACGAGGCTCCGCGCTAGTGAAATTTGAAATGCCAGTGACATAAGTGCCTATAATGTTTCCTTGCTCATTGTTTTCACCCTTGAAACGATGCATACCACGAAGCATTTTCAATTAAATGGGAAAACAGGCGCAAATAGTGTGACATAACTGCCATATTTCATAACAGAAATGAAATAGGAATTGGTAACATTTGCATGGTTTGTTTATTGCTAAATCTCTTAACACATAAATTGGCCCGTGTTACAAAAAACACATTATACAAAATCTTTGCACAAAATAAATATTGTCATCATCCAAATTAACAAACAATCATCAACATTCTCGGTTTTTTTCAACGGAACCAATATTATGTCTCTATCTATGTCTACCTCAGGTTTTTTTCACAATATCTTGATTTACCATAATCTTTGTACCTCGTAGGATTATCTGTAGTCGTCAACAGAAGAATCAGTCAAACCATCCCCTAGGAATACTTTTATTCATACATGTACTGCCCCTTACTCGAGAAAAGTTTCCATCTAAGTTTTGTGAGAATTTCAGTCGCTATGCGGCTATATTTCTAAAACTACCAGCCAATTGAAATGCAGCAACATAGGTACAACTGCATCAAAATTAAATAACTAGTAAGTTCTCACAAGCTTGCCAACTGCATGAACCAGTTTTATAAACTTACCACGTCTCTAACCTAAAGGAACCTGTGTGACATATTTACTGTCCTTACCTATTTCATTTTTGGCTGAGCATGATTTGGAAACAGGCTACATCTGTGACATCACTGACATGGACTGTAGAACTAAAGGGTATGCCAAATATGGTTACCAATCTTTCCTCAATCAAAAGAACGAAGTGTGCCCCAGAAACCTAGTAACAATCGTTGATAGAGATCATAAAACTGGCATGGTTGTGTTGAGATTCACAATAGAGCATGTATCCGAGAATACTCTAACTTTAATCGATTCTAATATTAATATAATCGCAAACAGATTCCTAAGTTAAGAGCATAAAATAAAGTACTACACCTTCTCGTGAAAACTTTCGATGCACGATGTGAAATCTTCAGTAGCATTGTCTACACCCTTGCCGCCCGCTACCTACATCGGCCGTCAGCTCCGCTAGAGGGCAGTACATGCATGGGAGTCGCCTCCGTCGCGACGTCTACGCTTGGGAGTCGTCTTTGGAGACGACAGTTCGTTCGCTCGTCGCCGAGACGGCGTCGGACTTGGACTTCGGTAGTGGCGGGGCTCCCAGCAGCCACGGACATCGCTCCTGGATCTCTTTCCTGTCGCAAAATCGGAAGCAGGGAGGGATTAGATGCTACCTACCGACTTACGCTGGCGACCAGCTTACGCTGGTCGAAAAATATGGGTATGAATTGCTAGTTGTCGTCCTTATCGGCCTTATCGTCTGCGTCAGTTTCATCAACGTCACAATTTGGCATCTTAATGAAGACAAAGAAGATGATCTTCTTGAAAATGTCGATGACAATGTGGATAAAAATTAAACAGGCGTCAAAGATCTTTTTAACACCATATAAAATAAAAAAGAGCAAAATGTCGAAATATATTAGAAGTTGTAATAAAATACATTTTCTAGGGAAATATGAACTTAAAAATGACGTCGTATGATATCAAAGCTGTAGAAATCATGAGTTCCAGTTCTGTTCTCGCCTGACAGGTAAGTGAAAAAGATGGAATTCATTTGCTACTATACAACAACTTCCCAAGACCCGGGTGCACACTCCATGCCGACGTATTGTTCGGAGTGTGAATTTCTTCGCCTAACATCCATCCATCGTGCATTTGACAGGCTCGTTACAGACAGAATAACAGACGGAAACCCCTTTCAAGTTGTTGCTTTGGGGGAGAGAATAAACAGAAGCTTACGATTTAACTAATGGAATAACGCCGCAAGTAATTATAAATGTGTGTGCGTACTGTTTGTCTAGCCGGTACAATTACAAGTCAACTCGGTAACGCGTTGTTAATTTGTTGCGCTAATTGGTTTGAAGGTTGAAAAGTAAAAACAGTGTTAGGGTGGAGGGGCAACAAACACGATACAATTGCGATACGATATGATGAACAAAGGGTTCAATTAAAATAGTAAAGTAAATAGTAAATAGTAAGTAGTAAATAGTAGGTAAAATAATGCAAACCTACGAGGCAGTCTGGGTACTTAGCATCGTTCAATTAAAGTCCAAAGTTTAAAAAACTAAAGAACTTGTGTCAATTATATACCTATGTCTTATCGTTTCTAAAGCGCCGATATATTCTTTAACAAAAAATATATTTTCATCTCAGTCAGTGTCATTTTATTTAAACAAGCTTATCTTTATATCCTCAAGAACAAATTAATTCCACGGCATTCCATTGGCTGTTATCATTACCAATAAATAAAGTCCCTCTTTAACTGGGGATTGAGTATAACAATTATGAGTTCAATTGAAACGACTTCTTTCATAACTTTTATCTAAAATATTCTGTAACTTTCATTGCACTCAACCGAAATGAATTAGAAAAATATCCATTCTCTCTCAGTTTTCGCTTTTATGGTTTCTTGCATTGCCTCTTTGTAAAGTAATTTTATTTGTGGCTGTCATTGAAAACGTAGGTACTGGGATAGGTCATCTTTTTAAGTTGTCTTATTTTCATTTTCTTTGTGTTTTAATGTACAAAAACTATACCCCTCTTTTCTTGCTCTTACCGACAAAGAAGATTGCTTTTCAGGAAGAATTCCTAGGATGTTACATACCTGTATCGCGGGTGGTTGATGGCGTAGAGCCAGGGGTCGATGCAAGACACGACCTTGGCGGCCACAGCCGGCACCATGGTGACCACCGGAGTCAGCACCGCCCTGTCGACAGGAGCAGCGTTGGGTACGCAAGAAGCAGTCAAGTCACAGTCAAGTCACAGTCTAGACAAATCAAGTGTAAGACTCCTACCACATGCTGGAAATACCTCAGGATGGAAATGGTGATTTTTATAGGAGTCATTTTTATATGAGTCGGCTTAAAAAACATACCTAACCAAAACGCAAAAAGAGCCTACACTGGTCGTGTTAAAATTCTTCATACTTAGGTGACTAACACCATGGACTAAACAACTAAAGGACTAAAGGACTAAAGGACAACCAAGGACTAAACATTATGATGTCTTTTCGAGTTTGATTTCAAGAAATTTCTTTGTTCCCAAAAATCATGGTATCGCTCAAACAACAGCCCGTGTCCAAACTTTTAGCCGAATAATAGCTATCATTTAGGAACGATCCCGCCATGCTTGTATCCTTGTCTGGCTAATTGCTTCCTTATATCTGCCTACACTCTTTAGCTGGGCTTCCCCAAAAAGTAACAATACATGGTATTCTCAAAACATCACATTGAAAATGTAGATTCACACATGAACAATTTCTTAAACGAATTACAACTAAAATTTCTCTTGCTCTATTAAAATTATTAAATTGTGTCAGCCCGTATGGTTTTGTAAAGCCAATGTCAAAATTAAATTCGCGTCTCGCAGCGTACCGTTCCACCACTGTGAATCCACCATCTTAAGACAGACAAATCCAAAACAAGATGGCCGTCATCACCACTTACTTGTTGCCGAAAGTTCCCACCAGCGCCACAATCGCGTACGGCGTCCACGAGCAGAGGAACAAGAAGAAGATCGTGAACGCCAGCTTGGCGATGCGGATCTCCACCGACTCCTGACTCTCATCGGTGTTGGCTTGCAACGACTTCACGTTCATCTTCTTCGCCTGCGCGCGCAGCATCTGCTCGTGACGCGAGACGTGGCCGAATAGTTGCCAGTAGAAGACTACGATGAGGAGCAGAGGGAAGCAATACGCCCAGGCGAAGATGCAGATGACGAACATCTGGGTGCTGTCGCTCTCGGTGAGGTAGTCGAACGAGCATGTGGTCAGGAAGCCTTCGGGAATGAACTGGTTCCAGATACGGAACAGAGGGAGTATGGAGAAGGGAGTGGCCCAAAGCCAGGTGAGAGTGATGAGTGCGATCACCTGGAGACAATACAATTGTAGCGGTATCTCACCTTTGGGTTGTTTTAACAATTTATTAGCTCAGCAACAGTCAATCACTTGCGGATATGGTAACGGGCTGTTAATTTACTAACGTGTAATTTAGAATATGTTTGCAATTGAAAAAGCGATACGAATTTGGTTACAATATAGGCTTAGCTGTAGCGGTCTACAATTGGACCCAAGTGTAAAGTTACCCACCACTCTGCACATCCAATGATTGGATTGGTTTTAAATTCCATTTAGGAGGTTTGGGTTCTTAGGCCCAATAATACCAGTTTCTCAACTTAGAGTTAAAGTGAGAGTTCAAGTTATTTGTCATTGCAACAGCCACTCACATGCAGTGAAATTCTATTCTAACTCAGAATTGGGGTCTAACTGGGAGCTGAAAAAGTTGGTAAGACCGGACATTAAGAACTTTTGATTTACCTGTTTCATGCCCAGCCGACCGTCCAGAGGGAAGGCTATTGTCCGGTATCTGTCGAACGCGATGGCGGCGTTGTTGATGGCCGAACCCATGCCGGAAAGAGCGCCGAGTAGGGCGTACACGTCACATCCGGTCTGCCACCCGATCGGCCGGCGAATGAACGAGTTCATGATCAACATCGGCATCTCCATCATCATCAGGATGTCGAACAGCGCCTGGTTTACCACAAAAAGGTTTGACGGCGTCCTCAGCGGCTTCGATCTGTTAGACAAACGGGAGGACGTCGTTATAGTTGAAAATATAACGATAACGTAATGGGTTTCTTACGATTGAGTCTCAGTAGATAATTGATATTGACGATGGCTTGATTTGTTCAAACTCTTTTCTGTTCCATGGACGGCTCTGCTGTTGCTGATGCAGACGGTGTGATGGGTTCACTCTCAAGATCTTTAGATGTGTTTCTCGGCTTGGCACTGATGTGAAGACCCATTTGTCGTTCGTTACTTTTACTTTCATCCAGACACGGCCCGTCATATTTAATGTTAATTGAAAATGTTTCTTTAAAATTTCTTCAAAATTGGACTGGCCGTTTGTACAGTAGAACACAAACAAACATTCCCAAATTTAAGTTAAGCAAATAAAATGAGTAGATGATAAGTCGTAATTCATTAACGACACTCGGCAATCATACTCACACGGCGAAGATACCGATGACGACGCCGTTGCCGATCAGTGATACGATCATGAGGACAAAGTAGATGAGTCCGAGGGCGCCGTACCAGAGGACGCCGGGCTCCTCGTATTGGCGCCAGTGCGGATGCACCAGATAGCTGTACTCGGCAGGGATGTTCCAGCCCAGCAGCTTGACATCGTCAAATCCACTAGAACCGGCGAGAAAAAGTAAAAAAGATTTGTGTTACACGGATAAATGTCATGAAGCTTGCCCGAGAGACTAAAATAGAATTCACATAAAGCATATCTTTCGCTTCTTGAAACGGGTTTGTGTTATTCCTTGTACACAGCTAATATAACGCAATCCGCCTTTTTGTTTTTTCAAAGTAATCGCGGAAAATTTCCAGCTTTACAGGCGATGTCCATTGCATGCTAATAAAGGGAATGCAAGATGTACCAAAAAGATTGCAAAAGTATACACCTTCACGGAAAGTCAAGATACTGTAATCCGCAAGGAATGCCAATGTGATTTACCTATATTATAAATAACAGTTTTCCATCGTTTCCTTCTTTAAAAGAGCAGACACTAGTCGCCTGATACTATTTAGTACTAAAGGTAAAAGTATAATATGATATCTTTCAGGTAAAACCATTGTGGATGACATTGACCAGCTGTGATTAACGCTTTTATTTTATTGTTTCTTTTTGAAAATTGTGAGGTTGTCAGATCGAGTATAGCTAATCTAATTGATGAGAGTAGAGAGCGAAGCAAAATCTTCAATTCCACTTGCACACTCGTAAAAAACAATTCCCGATTTACTCGCAAACATAGTGCCGTACTCTGTTTGAACAATATGGCTTATATTATTAGCCGAAATTCTTATAGTTCGTAGCTGTAGCCAGCGACATAACAAATAATTAAATAAATTCCCAATTAAGAGTCAAAAGTTGTGAAGAAGGTTAAACCATCTAGCTGTGGATTTTCCAACCATTGGTCATCCAGCGACAACTTTCTTCTGAATTATCAAAAAGATACTTATAAAGTAATCAAAAACAATACTAAAACGGCAAGAACTTTCATGACACAGAACCCTCCAAAAAAATGACCTGAGCGATGCTAAGGAGCTTAGCTTTGTCGGCTGGATGACCGTGTTATAGAGACGCACCCTGGTATGTTCTTGGGGTCGCCGTACGCCAGCGCCAGGGGCCCCGGCAGGTGGTCGGTCGCGTTCATGGCGGCGTCGGTGCCAGACGGAGGCTGCTCGACGTCGCTGCACTGGCACGCCGACGCAGACGTCGCCGCCTTTATACCGGCGACGACGACAGCGACGATGACAGCGACGACGATCTTCTAACAGTGATTGACCGCACTGGGACGGCTTCCGAGATCGGCCAGGGGTGAGAATTGTGGGATTTTACGTCGGAAACGTTGTTACAGTTTGGTGGGGTTGGAACAAATCTTTGATTCATAACAGAATTCGCAAAAAGTATGAATATTAGCTGAATCTTTAATACATGAAAATATATTAATAGATTGCAAGCTAAAGAGGGGGTTATTTCAGATATTATCTACTCGAACATTAAAAATAAGGAAATGGGTCGAGTTGAAGTAGCATACCTATTCCCAGAAAAACGTTAAATCAGGTATTTCAATTCGAGGCATGTGCTGGCAGATATTTTAATTTTCGAATATCTGACAAGTAACTCGAGTTTTCTCCTTATTGACTTTGACATCTTGGCAGAAAATAAATACACGCAGTCATACTAAAATCTATACCGAAACAAATATAGGCCACGAAGAATAATTAAGACTTAAGATGCATGTAGTTATTTAAACTCAAGGTTGTTTTACCATTGGTCTGTTCATTAATCGTCCAAAATAACTTCAACTTCACTCCAATTCAAGCTTGGACAGCCCCGTCCGCGCTACTCACTTCATGCCATGATCCAAATCAATCCTAATCAGATTTATCATTGCATCATGTCCGCGCTGCAGTTACTGCTTTGCATCACGCAAAGCGGTCAAATTGCATCGTCAAGTTCAACGAGTAGAGGTTGCCAAACGCCTCCCCCCGCGCCATCACAGGGACAGGATTAAGGGATTACAAAGAAGGGGAAAAACCTCGGCGAGCTCGTTACAAAACTATATATGTCGTATACTTAAGACGTTTCACTTATAATTTCAGCAATGCAGGCGAACGAGTGCAGCTTCTCAAAGTGCTTCACGTTGCACTTTCGTAAAATGCAACTCTAAGCAAGATGCCTTCAAAGAAAATACGAGCGTATTACTTGATTAAAGGACTTAGCAATCTCTTCAACAAAGCAAAAAGAACAGCTGATTTGGTGCAGACATATACGTAAGACAATTAAACATATTATTACAGTGGTAGCTTCTTAATTTTTTTAACGCTTATCATATTTTTATCACAGCCTACTCTATCTCGTTTTCTTTAAAGCAGCCTGGGTAATTTCCTTAACATTGTGCTACATTTCTGGAAAAGCAGTTTAGATGTGGTGTCTCAAGTCTCAAGTCTCAAGTCTCAAGTCTCAAGAAAAAATGAACAAAATTTTGGAATCTATAACTCGTTTTATATTGCAAAGGAGGGGGACTCTCATGTTCCAAAAGAACTTACTGCTGCTAGACATACTACGTAAAAACGCACTAAAGACTTATTCCTTGCGTTCAAAACACTCCCATTCTCAGGGTGAAATGGGGTCTACTCTATAAACATTGATTTAAAGCAAACAGGCATGCCACAAACAATCTATGACAGCGTAGGCTGTGATAATTCCTATAAATATAAATAAAAAATGCCCATTGCACAAAATTCATGGTTACAATAAGAAATGACTTGTGGTGCAAGCGACCGTTGCCCAAATATGCCGGACCTTCGCGAAGATCCACGAGGTTCCACGACGTCTTCTCAGAGAATGCAGATGTTCTGAGTGTATTTGAATTCTTCAACCACCGGTTCCGGCACATGTGCACTGCAAACATTCAGCCAACCAAATAAAACGAAATTCTGTGTTGAAAGTCACTGACATTTTTGCCAGGGACGACTAGTGAGGAAAGGAATTGACAATTTGAAGCTAGCTGTTTCAGAGACGAGACGCGAGTAATTAGATTTTCCAGGAGCCAGCATCAGGCAATTCTGATGTCAATTTAGGAAAAAGGTGTGGCACAGTAGTCGCCTCTGTTAATGCTCAAAAGGTTTACATTTCCAACAATTTCTCTGCTTGTATAAGAGATATATCTGAATCGTTTTTATTGTTTTGAAAAAACCAAAGAACCCGTGATTTGCGTATTCATTGTGGACATATGCAATCACACTGAATAAGCAGAGAAAATGTTGCGAAATGCAGCCTGTAGGCTGTTTTAAATGTGCGATACCGAAACACACCAACTGCATTGGTGACAAATAAATACTGGAGAAAATATGAATCATAATCCTTGTCAATTTTTAGTTTCTTGAAGTTAAAAAAAAAGTGAACCAAGCAACACTAAGTTTCTACGATTGGCATGTGAAAGTCGGTGTGGTTTTGTGTTTGGCATCTAAGAACAGCACTTTGACCCTGAAAATCCACGTCCTACCCATCCCCGCCACCCAGGATTAAAGCCACACCGCAGCCCAGCCACCTCTTAAGCTAGCGAACTTGGAGGTTCCCTGAACATCTCGCCAGACGCGTACCGAGCCAGCATGAGTCGCTTGAAGATCAACCGAATCGGCGCCTCTACTGTAAGATAGAGCACCAGCGAGATGACCAGCGACCAACAGATGTCGGCAAACGCCAGGCTTCCCTGAAAAACGATTAGGGGGCGATTAGGGGAAAACTATTTGATGTAACTGGGAAACGACTGTCAGGAGAAACGGAGATGTTGTTTGTGGTTTTATTTTTTCTTGAAATGCGCTTGGAGCGCTAAAGAGTTGGTTTTTCTCGTTAGTACGTTTTTTAATACTTTTTTGTTCAGCGACAGGTTGGCCATCATTAGGCTTTCCTGGTACGTGCCGAGAAGCTGGTCTGAGGGTTATTAAATTCACTGATTTTAAATAGGGTCTGACTTCAGCCCAGCAATATGGATCTATGATTGCTTTTTGCTTGAGATACAGTACCATATCACCAAAGATGTGTATTTGTTAGTACGTTTTCAGATATATTCGAGTAGTTGGCGTTAAATGAATGTCAAATGCATATCACGGAAGTTCGGTTAGCCCGACGGACAGAACATTTTGGCCTGACCAACCTTGACCGACATTGGCCAACTTTGTCCGAGTACTTACGAGGTTTAGCACGCTGATGTGCTCTGGGTTGCGAATGCTCGCCAAGTGCATCGTCTGGATGGCCATGTGTATCAGGTACTGGCTGTAGACGAGTTTGCTCAGCGAGATCATTGGCGACCACGAGAGGAAAGCGCCGATCATTGCTGTAAAGGCGAGGCACCAGTTACTTTTGAGGCTTCACCCAGCCGTACTATCCTACACACATATTTTGTATGGGGAATTCATTGAATATGAACTCCAATATTATTAAATTGAAGGAAAAAACCTACTTGACGGGTTATTGTGATATTTCTTGAGATAGGTTTGTTCTTCGATTAATTGCATCGGCAATTGCAAATGAACTTAAGCTAGAATCTGTTTTCTATTCAACTACTAGTATATACCATCAATGTGGTTAAAAGCCTGAGTATTTAGACCAATTTAGTGAATTTAAGTAATTAGCAATTTTGCGTTCGAGTCCAGACATCTGCTAAATTGATAGGCAATTTACAGCAATCCAGCTGGCAGCAAGATTCAAAAGGTGTCGGATTTTGATAAAAGTCGCCAGCCAGAAGAAAACAAATGAAGGAGGAGAAATGGACATCTGTTTTGTAACTCACAGGACTTGCTGAAGATGATCGCGACCATGAAGCCACAGATTCCCATGGCCCACGTGATTCGGTGGATGCCCGCGTAGAGCGCCGCCTGGACGGCGTCGTACTCCCACTCATTGTCGTAGAAGTAGGCGGCGGGGAGAAGGGACACACAGCACAGCAGGATGGAAATCGCTAGCCCTGCAGTAGCACGCCACTGCAACACGCGGCCAAGGGGGTTAGGAGGCCTGGGAAACACCGTTCTACCTTCATGCCGTACCGAAATTAGATTATTTATAAAGCCTTTGTTTTGGATTAATCAAATCCAGCATGTCCTCATATCATCGTCCTGAATATCAAAGCGTCCGTCACCACAACCACATTTTCTAGTCAGTTAATGGAATTTTCATATCTTCTGTTCATTCCTTCTTTCAAATGTCGATCCATTTTGGGATATGAGCAACCCATGGTCTCTAGCTGTCGGTGGCCGATGCTCAAGCTTCTGTGAACTTAGACTCTACCGTCTCTTCGATCCAGCGCCATTTTTCCTTGAGGCGTATGTTAATCATGTTACAATACTCAATAAATTGGATTTCAAATCGAAATATCAATGCTGATGTTATTTTAAATGGCATGTTTAGATTACGGCTGCCGCGTTCAGCCACCCGAAGTCTTGATTACCCCGTAGTTCTTCTTGTGAAAACGCGTGCGGTAGAGGAAGTAGCCAGTCGCCATGCCGACGAAATAGGGTCCAGCACGCGTGTGCGACTTGGTGTACATCGACTGGAAGATGTGGTGCGTGCGTGGGGACACGAGGAAGCTGTAACACGGCATAACACGTCAACAAGACTTCACCACACGTCAAAACCACTTCATTACGTTCGAAATGACAGCCGCAATGGCACTGTCACTCTGATTATATTGGTTGTTAGTGGACGAGAGGATACAAACTGAATAGTATAAAGATTACTAAGATTAGTATATTTTATTTTGTGTACTGGTTTTGATGTTTGAATTATATGATTTAAATATGGAGTTATGTTAATAAGTTCATAATTTGACGGTTGTTTCAGGCTTAGGATAAAGCTTGACTAGCTTGGAAGGCAGTCGAGATTGAACCCGGTGTCGGAACTTAACGCTAAGAGCCTGCCACCGCTCCGGCCATTTCTCGTTAAGACACTAATTTGGTCATGTCTATGAGACATACTATTTGTAGAAGGGTGATTACATAGCTTGTCTACATTAACGAGGAATCCAGAATAAACCCAATGCCATCACATATCCAGCTCCAGTGTAGGAGATTCTCTTCCCATGTCAGCGAAAATGACGCCGAGTTCGAGATGAGACACTCACTCCGAATAGAAGTACAGCAGCGGTGCCTTCTGTCCGATGAACGTGATGAGGAACGGCACCAACGCCGATCCTACGATCAACATCCCCAGGATCGACATGCCGATCTTCGGGCGTTTGTGCATCAACATCACGACGAAGAGGGCGATGACGAAGAAGTGCGTGTCGCATGGCAAGTACCAGCTGTGAACCATGCACTGCGAACAGAGCGATGGCGATGGCATTAGGCGTCAGAATACTATTATTGACATTTTGAGAAGTTCTTAAAATACAACAAATCCAATTAGTTGCTTATCAATTTTTAGCTTTACCGTGATTTTTCTTTCGGATTATCTAGCCGTGGTGGAATGAAAAATAAATCTGAACTTCAAGGTGAAATTATCAATGAAATCACCGAATCATAATCTATTGAGCTGCAAGGTTCGTTTCTGATATCACAAACCCTGTACTATGAGAAGAAAATCTCAACTTAAAAGGAACTTAAGATTCATTTTTAACAGAAATTGATTCAGCAAAATTTTCTATTCGAAGTTTGCACTATTTTAGATTCATCATACAACGACTATTGCATGGGAATTTCAAGCAAAAAGTGACTGCATTTCCATCCCATGAGGTTTATATTTTGCATGCCAACAGGATTGTCTACGAAATTCCGAGACCTACTGGTCGTCATAGTTACCATCTCATCGTCGTTCACGTAATTGTTGATGTAGAGTATGTTGGCCCACCAGTTTTTCACGCACGAGTCCCTCTCGGGGCCCACGATGAGGTTCCATATCGGACCGTCGCCCATGTGGTACATCAACTTGGCGTAGAAGAAGATCACGACCAGGTAGACGGGGGTGAGTCTGAGGACAATGTAAACTCATTTACCGAACGGCTTAGCATACATGCTGTTGGAAACATCGGTTCTCTGGGATCACCGAATTTAAGGTACATTGGGCGGGGTTAGGTATTGGATGGGTGACATACATGCACACGATCAGTTCTGTTTGGGAGAGAGTTGGAGGGAGTGAAGTTAGTGCGAAGGATTCACTTGGCTTGCTTATCAACCTCTCGACAGCATTGGATCAGTGGAGGAATCCTGCTGTGCGAGGCGTACCGTCCTTCGGAAGGGACGCTAAGCCGGTGGTCCCCTTGGTGTTATTTGATAGACGTAGGCTACGTGCCGGCACCGGGTTTCCCAACCGCTCTTCTATGTTAGGTTAGGTTCATCATCATATTCATTATATTCCAATAATTCACCGATGCCATTAGCCCATTGCCAAAGGGCCAGTTGTCAAAAGAGTTGGTCGTAAAACCTTAATAATCAATCAATAAATCGGAAAGAAATCAAATAAATCTTAAAGTGGCACAGACTAAGAACACCGAGGATGATTGCCATCGTCATGTTTCTTTGGCGCACTATGTTAGCGCCGTCTTTGTGGTATGACTGACCAGTTACTGGCAAGATGGTGATGAAGCTCACATAGCAAAAAAAGGAGCCAATAATAGCACTTCATAGGAATAGTGGTAAAAGTGACGCAATTTCTTCAGAGATGCTACTGGTTTGTGAATATGATGGTTTCCAGAGTGGCGATTGTGTGGTGTTGGGTGCTGCACGATCCTTCTCTGTTTTTATGAGATTGCCGACCCTGAAAGGAGCTTAAACTCTTGAATGCTGGCAACGGCCTGCTATCTTCAAGAGCCCTGTTCAGTTTTTCCATGAATACGTCCTTCTACGTTCAATTTCTTACATGGCCAGTCCGGCAAACGGATTTAAGGGCACTCGTACACCATAGAGACAATTTCTTCATTATGGCGTTTTGCGAAATGTTTACCTGACGTATCGGAGGATGATGGCGAGCAGGGGGTTGACCTTCTTCTTGTTGAGCGTCAAACAGAGGATGTAGGTGACTAGGAGGCCGCTGATTACGAAGAAGCTGTCGACCAGCACGTCCCCTTGGTAGAAGATTATCGAGTAGAATCGGCTGTATTGCTGGAGAAACAGAAAGCATCAAAAGCTGTATTATTTTCTGTCAATAGGTAATTATTTGCATTCACTTCGTTTATTAAATTATCATTTGGTGAATTAATCAAATTATGCTTCTTTCAGAAAATGAAGTTTATTTTGGATCCAACGCTCAGCGTGCGTGCAGCCAGTGTTGTGTAGATGTATAGAACCTATTTAGTGAATTGGAAAATTAATGAAAAGAGAATGTACCTAATTGAAGTTCAAAAGGGTAAAAACTCCCACTTTTAGTAAAATATTGTGAATTGTATAACTTTTCTGGAACAAAAAATCAACCTTTTCACGGTCGAAAGGAAATTTTAGAACGTATGCAACGAGGGGTTAGGGTAAAGAAGTACATCCCTTTCCATTTTGAATGCGGAAATTATTAACTGCAATATATTTTTTTTCAAATACTTATACATTTCGATACAAACAAATAGGATTTTTTCCTATTCAATTAATTTTGTAACTTTATCCCCCTACCCTGGTAGAACGTGGTAGTTACATGATACATCTTTATAATTGTCTTACCCTCTCGACAAACTCGTAGTTCTGAATGGGTCCTGCGATGGAGAGCCCGATACGGTGGTCGATTGTGATCAAGCAGATGGACAAGAAGCGCATGCCGTATATGCAGTCTAGACTGTGATTCGACGCCTCGGGTAGGGCGATCTCGGGGAAGTTTTTACGCATCGAGAAGCAGAGTAGGTAGCCGATAACGTTGCTTTCTGAGCGGGCAATAATCAAGGAGACTTTTAGTGAAAGAAAAAGAAAGCATTTGCTTATTGCATTTTTATTTCCACAAATTTATGGTCCACTCTGATTTCCTTTCGCCTTCAATCCGCTCGTTCTTTGTATCACTGTTTTTCTTTTAAAACATAGTCACGTAAATGGTAATTTCGCATGATTATTTTCAAAAGTATCAGTGCCATTTTTCTCTGTACTGATCTACAA
This sequence comes from Amphinemura sulcicollis, assembly GCA_001676325.1. Taxonomy (NCBI): domain Eukaryota; kingdom Metazoa; phylum Arthropoda; class Insecta; order Plecoptera; family Nemouridae; genus Amphinemura; species Amphinemura sulcicollis. Next base: position 5,804 of record LVVV01432455.1, on the reverse strand, counting down.
TGCATGAATATTTGGTCCCAAATAATCTTACCAAACAGTGATTTTGTTTATCAAGAGTAACCTTGCATAACCTCTTCGAGGAATCTAAGTAACCCGATGGAGAAATGAGGAATGTGTTTACCCTTTCCCTTGTCCTCTTCGCTGCAGTAGAGGTAGTCGAGGGCAGTGCAGCCGATGACGAAAGCGACGATCAGTGCCAGTATCAAGCTACAGAGAAAGCATCCATTTGTTGTGTAAAATTAGTGGATTCAGATCAAAATAAACGACATTGCAGTGGTCTGGATGGTCTATAGAGACGTCAGAGCACGCAACTTTTGAAGGAAGGAGCACCTCTTCAGTCGTAAACATTAAGCTTTATTGTTTTTGAAGTAAGAATGTTTATGAATCAACTTCTTAGTTTGGTTTAATTTGTAACCAATTACGTTCATTAAAAATTGGACAATTTCAACCGATTTTTAGAATTTTAACTGAATTTTAGCAGTAAATAAATATCATCTTTTTTTCTATATTTTTTTTTGTAAGGAAAATATTCTTCGGACAAAAATGGCTTGGCTGACGGCAAATTTTGGATTAGTGGCAAAATGAACATGTTCACCTGCCACCTTAATCCACGCGTACTGACAATAATATTGCCACAAAGAAGCATGATCTAGAATTTATGGGGTGATCAATTAGAATTAAAAATGTAGTCAACTTTATTAGCGAACGATCCTGGAATTTATTAATTAAAGATGGTAAATTTTTATATGGTAAAACTGCTTCACACCGAGCCTCATTTTACGGCTCGTTAACTTCTGGGGGAAAAAAATGTTTTGCTAAAACCTGTATTAATGCATCTGACCTTCGCGAATGCATTGGAAGTGTTCAAGTGTTATTTGAATTCTGATGGGTTTATCGCTTAACCGTAACTAATATTAATGATTCGCGAAGATATTCATTCGCTCAAGCTGTGATGCGGTTATGCGCAAAACGGAGATGGGCTATTTTTTTTTGTTCGGCTCTTCAAACCTTTAATTAATCAGATCCAAAAGTCATGTCTGATCGCTACGAAACAAATGTCAAGGTATCCTAATTAAATATAGAAACATTGTTGGCGTTTATATAATAGACTGCAAGAAGACCACTAAAAGAGACCTCATGTTCTAATATTATCTCCAAACTAAAAACCAATTATAGCTACATTTTCTCACTGACATGTGCAAACATTGTATAAAGATGACATTCTACAAGGATTCTTAGCTGAAGCGAAAGACTCCAGTCACTGCATGATATTTGTACCATCCCAGTTCCAAGAGTGTCTCCCTGATCAACCAGCGCTTGAATTTGCAAAATGCAACCATTCATTGATTACCATCTAGCAATTACAGTCATAGCACACACGGCAGCCAGTTTGTCGCGAAGGTATGTGAACTTTACTACCTTGGAAATCATCTTTTCTCATGAATCCCTTCAGGCTGTATTCAGCTTGGCATATTTTAAGAAGGCATGAAAGATTGGCAGAAATTGAAACATGAATAAAAAATGCTTGTGAATTATGCACTTGTTGAAAGCATATAATATTACCACGTCCGTACCTTCTTTTATTAGTTTCTCTCAATTGATCTTGTGAATTAATTCACACAAGTTAATGTTGAAAGTTATAACTCTGCTTAACGCTACACCTTTATATAATTTTGTTCGTGATTAACTTTAAAATTTTGTAGTACTTTAATACATCACATTCTCGGTACTGCAAATCATTTTAAACTTTCCAAATCAACTAAGCTTTGTACATTTCTTGCTTCTTTCTACACAAATTCTCATTCTGAAGGAACCGATATATATATTTTTTTTAATCTCTACGGGATATGGTGATTTCAGTTCTTCTTAAATAAGTCAAAGCATCTTTAATTTGATATATTTCCCATTGTCCTATGCCTATAAAATGTTAAATTATTAGACCCTTGCCAATCGATGAGATTTTAGAAGAATGCTAACGCTCCCTCCAAAGTTCATAAGTAAATCGAGCAGTTACCAGTAGATGATGGTGCCAGACGATAGTTCCTCCTCCTGTCGCCCAGTCTGGCAGAGAGCAGCACCAACCTCGACGCTTACCGACGAGCGCGAGTTGTTTCGCTCGGATGCCGCTAGATGGAGATTAATGGACGCCTCGATATCCGCGTTTGAACAAGACGCGGGGACGCACAGCGCCCAGTGGATCACGTCGCGACGAATCTTTTTGGGGTCGCCGTTATACTGAAATCAAACGGGGAGGGAGTTTCCGTCATCAAGTCCTTGTGTTGTTGGTTGGATAGCGAGTAAAGGCCGAGATTTCTCTAAAATCGGAACGCTTGGAAACCAGAATATATCTCCCTAAACTAAACATAAATAATTTAGGCTTTATTTATCACAATTATGTTGTAGTTCGCCTCCTGCTTCCTCCCGTTTGAATCGCATCGCAGAAGCGGTGAATCGCTTGCGAAATACACTTTTGACTTGTGGAATATTTCATCAAATGCTAGTTCTGAAATTGCGAGTCTCCATAATAAATGTTTTGATTAACAAACTAGAAGCAACAATTCAAAAATAGATTTCTGACAAAGTAATGCGAATGGGACATTTCCTTTTCTGTGCCTAAGCGTTTCACTTTTATTCTTTGATAATGTGATTAGTTACGTGACTGATAAGTGCATCAATGTTAGGTCATCAATTGCATTCACTTGGTAATTTTGATCACGTGTCTTCACTTGCCCAATTCCCCAATTTACCGAGAACTTGCAAATCTCAAAATATGCATTGAATACATTGGAATCCAAACTTATGTGTTTTTATGACTGTTTGCCTACCATAGGTAAAAAATATATATTGATCTTTAATTAGAACAAGAACTATGTTTAACATTAACTTAATCACGCAGGTATAAACATGTTATATATTTTATTCAGTCTTTAAGTTATCTTTTATTAGATGATTTTTTTTATTTCAACAGGGAGTTCATTATATTTATTCCATATATTATTTCCATATTTCAATATATTTATCCCTTATTCCAACGTAGAAAAGTGATTTGGTTACATACTTTTTTGCTATAGTTTCGTTGCTGTAGTATTTTCTTGATATTTAAAATAATGTGTGCATTAAGAATCAGCATTTATGTAATTATAGTCACGCAAAAACAAAATGCAATTGGATAATGTTATAAGACGTAGACATTACCGATCAAAATGAATTTATTAATAATCAAAAGCACCAAGCCGACTCACAGCTAATGTTCAAATCTCGCTACAAATTGTAAAGTAATCAGAGGCCAAGACCCCGACTGACGCAAACCGCTCTTGGATGCTTGTTGCCTGCAATCGTTTCAAATCAAGGCGACCCTTTATAGTGTCGCCAGGCGTTAGGCGTGCTCATTTGTCCTGCACTTTCTGACCCTTTTTGACCCTTTTTGACAACGGCTAGTAAAGTAGTCCTGTTTGGTGTTCGCTTGGCCCGGTGTCACACCAAAATGGCGGTCGATGGTTGTTCGCTTGACCGGTGCAGGATCTGAAAGTGCAGCTTTTTAACCCGCAGTCAGGAGGTCGGGTGGCCGGTGTCCCAATCTGACCCAGCCTAACCCAGCCCAACACCAGGTGTTAGACAGATGAACACAACTAATGTGAGTGGGTTGGGGTAAATTTCGGGTGTAGTCAGGGTTTGGAAGGGAAGGCGGAACCGATGAAGAACACAATATCTTATTTGCTGAGTTGCAAATTCCCAGGGTCCCAAGCGCAGTGCTCCGTCCCAGTACTCACGTTGATTTTATCCCAGACCGACCCCTCGACCTCGTAGAAGTCTGCGTTCAGGTCAAGCTGCGCGACTGCGCGGTGCGACACCGTCACCGTGGCAAGGCAGTACTGCGCACGCACGGGACGGACCTGTGCCACGCACTCGTCGAAGTCACCCATCTGGTAGACGTTGCCCGTGAACACCCCGACGGGGCCCTTGGCGCTGGCATCCCACACTGCAATAGGAGAGCCGTTTAGCACGTAAAGGAACGGAGTCTCGACTTCCCCAAAGAAACAGGGGAAGCGTTTTATACAGGATTGACAAGAAAGTTGACGGTAGGTACCGTTGGGGAAATATGGAAGGATGGAGAAATGGAAGTAGAAAATTGAAAGCAACGGAAAGAAAATGGAGGAAAATATTTCGATTTTAGTATCGTAAATCACTCTAAAATGAAGCTGAACGCCTTTGCTATCTCTTTCGAGTGTTCAGTGGGGTGGGTTGCAACAGTATGCCTCAATGATTGGATAATGCACAAAAAAGTTAGAATCCTAAATCCTAAAGGTATATAACCCGTGGTCTAAGAATTAATCAGTGTTTCGTACTTGAGAGTTGAGAAAGGCGTTAGACTCGGATTAGACATGTGCCAATCGCGTCTCAAACTGGAGCCATGTATAGGCATTACGCGGGCTGTACCTCGGAAATCCCGAAACTCAACCACTTTAACCTCGTCGTAAAATTATTTGAATGCGGGGGTTTCGCAACAATTGTCTATCCATCGCTAATGTCTTGGGTGTGTTCCACTCTTGCGTATGCAATTTCGATATTAGAGGACTTTTGCAATAAGTTGCGCCGTAACGCATAAAGCATATTATAAATACTGCGATTTAAATTCCTGACATTCGATCACCAAAAACTGTTATTAAAACTGTATTTAACCATCGGACAAGTTGTCCCGGACTTTGATATTGGCAATCGGGGTATTCCTTCCAATAACCGGTCTACGACAGGGCATTGAAATCTCCATTGTTAAAGCGTTTAGAGCGTGCCTTTCCAGCATTGTTTAAACGCCCGATAATGTTCATCTAAACCGGATTACGGTAATTTAAAGTAGGCATTAAACATAACCGAACGGCTGAATTGGATAGAGATTATCATTTTGCCATGATCTAATCGATTAAGTTGGGTTTTCCCCGCCAAACAAAATGATCCGCGAACAGGTGAACCTGCTCTAGAGAGATCCAATTATTAATCGATGCGATTAAACTATATTATGCAAGGTTAGTCTGTTGTTTGTTGTGTCTGAGAATTCCTCTCGCTATTTTTGCAATCCTGTTTCGTTCATGGAGTATAATTTTATTGTCTGCATAAAATTATAGCAAATGTGGTTCAGCTTCTGCCCACATCGGTGCGTATCGGACGCGCGGTTTTTGAGTCCGTGGGCTAATCGCGCGCAAAATCGTTACTCTCGCTTTGCCTTCGATCATTAATAGTATTAATGATCGAAGCTATGACAATGGCCTGACATTCTGGACAAACCCACTCTACCAATTTATCGCTTTTAGTGCACGGAGGCCGTGCGCACGTATAAATCTTGATAAGTATAAGGATACACCTTATACCCCGATTGGGGCTAAATCCAAGCGCGTTTTGCTGTAATAAATTGAATTTATAATTATGTAAGGCGCATGACCTCTTCGCTTTCGATTGCCAATGTGGATTTATTTGAGGGCCTTTTTGGAGTTGGGCCTTTAGTAATTTTTGCTGATTATACTCCGCGTAGTTGAATAACAATTTGATTGACATTCCACTTATTCAAATTGGAAATACTCGTCGTAGAAAAACACCAATTTCTTGTAAATTGCATTGTATAATTACAACTTTCTGATCTAAATCAACAGCCACAAAAAAATGAACCACTCCTGGCGATTCTTTTCCGATTAGCTGACATGAGTATAGTTCATTCGCTTTACAGATGTGCAGAGGGCTTAAGTGTCAATTAGTCTTTTGTTGCGAGTCTTGTTAATCTTGACGGGTTTCGATAATTCCACCCGTGTTATCTC
>LVVV01432454.1:0-22072 GCA_001676325.1 Amphinemura sulcicollis | reverse complement strand
GATGCTACTGAGCCCGACTCAGATGCTACTGAGCCCGACTCAGATGCTGCTGAGCCCGACTCCGATGATGCCAAGTCCGACTCTGATGCTGCTGATCCTGCTGAAGAAGATGCGGAAGACCCTGACGATGTGGTCGCATCCGACGGCGATGAAGAAGCTGACGACTCTAAAGGAGACGGAGCTGAAGATTCTTCAATATAAACCTGTTAAGTGTTAAGCCATTCTATACAAGAGAAGAGGTACCCACCTTCAAGGTCCAGCTTGGTATAGACCTCAAGATTCCTACAGGATGTGTGTAGGCTCAAATTACCAATACTACAATAAAATATATCCCAATGGTTGTGGTAAATTATTTATTGTCATCATTATTTGCAACATAATAATTAATGTATGTTAAATAAAAATAGTTGTTACAGAATTACAGTTGACTGTAACAAAAACAATGTGAGTGCCTGCTGTTATTGTGAACATTTTGAACATTTTAATACCTGCAAACTCACCAAAGTTAGTTGATTAATTGTGATTATTCACTGTCTGGTTGACGAATTCTCATTTCAGTTTTATGAATAATAAACAATGAGGTATATATTCTGTTATAAATATAATAAAAAATAAATAACTGTTTATTAAAAACTGAAATGGGTCTTGTATAGATATTATATTATAATCCCAGAATGAAGTGTAGGTAGGTACATAATCAAAACTCTCAAAGGGACACAGATTTTCTATTGGCTGGAAAATGTAGGTACCAAAAATATGGATATATTTTTAAATATAATATACAGGTTCTGGGAATAAATATGGGAATTATGAGTAAATGAAGGCCAAGCTGTAAACTTAAACTTAAGCCATACTTAAAAAAAAGAGTCAATAAGCCATGATTAAAAAAAACAATGGACAAAGTTTCAGTTATTTTTTCGTTACTTGTTGAAGATGCACTTCTCAATCTTCAACTAGCGATGTAAGTGACGTACATATATTATGCATTCTTTCTTCTATATCCTACAAGTGAGGAAAGGCCGTTGCCAGCTCAAAACTTTATCCATAGTTCTCTTAAAGGTGGTTCATTTTCTTAGTTTCCAACCGCTTTCATAAATTCTTCTTTTACTTCTTCCCGCAATTTTAATTTCCAAACAATCGACTGCACATTTGTTGGCTGTTAAACAAAATTTCCAAAAACACGGTCTTTGATTTTAGTTATTTTTCTCACATCTCATTGCTAAATTTCAAGTTTGCGTCGCAGGCTTCAAAAATGCACGCTCTACACACGGAGAAACCCTATACGTCCGAGTACCTACCTAACCTTCACATTATTTATGTCCTATTATGTAGATTAACACGGGGTACTTCGATACTAACATTAGGCAAGGTTCAATTACAGACAGACAGGTTTACATAATAGTTAATAACAGCACGTTTGAGTACCGTGAGTTGAGAAAAAGAGCCCCCTCTCCCCAATTTCAATGTGTGAACACTATAATAAGTCATGTTTGAAGTGCTCCCAGGTATCACGCTATTTGTTCACAAATACGCAAGGTGATTAGATTACTAGCATGTTGCATGCATGTGCGAGTCTCTGATTATGGTAATGGAGGCAATTAATGAATAGCTACACTTAAAATAAGTACCCACTACTATGTAGGTATTCTTCCACCTTCTGTTGATAGTGTTACTTTATTGTCAGGTACAAGTTCCAAATCATCTTTTTTAAACCACTTTGCTCAGTTTTACGGCCACAGAAAGATCTAAACCTTCGAACTACAAGCAAAGCCATCTAGTGTGAATGTTCTAAACTAATGCCACTGCTTGCCAAATCATTATTTTGCATTGAAAGAGTATAGTAGGCATACTCTGTCACCTGGCAATGAATTTGGGGACAAAAAATCTATATTCCTTGGATTGAAAATTTTAAATCAGAGCAAATTGCTGAGAAAACTACTTTTGAAAGGATTTCGCTTGCTCATTCAACATGTTCTGGCACTATAACATAAAACTGGCATTACTTCGTAGGTGCAGCGATTGGTGCAGTGCAATGTATGAACTAGATCACAACTACTGGCCATTGCAAGATGGCACGATGTTTACATTTCACTAACCAGTATTGCATTCCTTAGGTCTACAAATGTGAGAATATTGCCTCCCCGTAATAACAAACACTGTGTAACTCCCAAACGTAATAATATCTGTGTGGAATTCTAACACGTGATAGCGGCTGTATTAGCCAAGCCTATGCAGTCTTTTAGGGCCGTAAACTGAAGGCGTACTAAGGCACTAGCGGGAAGTTCACAAGTAACTGGTACATACTTTATTTATGAATGTGGCAAAAGTGTTTATAAAAATATGCACTAACGCTTAATTAGTATCCAATCTAGCAGTTATTCACGGCACACAATAGACTATCTAAGTGGTGATAACAGTTTACCAAAGAAGTTTCTTTGCTTATCAAGCTCTATAAATATTTGAAAGTGAAATTCAAACAAAGTTCAGATCTTGTACAAATAGATTCGGAAACTACCAAGAAGTAGTCATTACTTTAAGATTGCTTCAACGTAAGCTTTCTTTCATACAGAAAGTCGCGAGCATATATCAAAACACTGCATCATAGCTCTTAAAAAAGATGGTTTCCCTAAAAACGGCTCTATTTAATTTATGTAGCCAAGATTCTTATTGAAAATTTATCTAACTAAAGTATAAACTAGTATGGCAACCTAAAGTTTTCCTGGTATACATCTAGGTGTATCTCCAGTAAAGATTCAATTCCAATAAATAATGAGAATAACACTTTCATCCACGATTTAAGGCCTAAAGCTGCCCGTTGCTTTTTATCTACACTGGCAACATAACAGGGTACCCACTGCACCTATCTATAAATCACATGACAAACACTGGTATACCTGCCCTCAATGAACATTGTGTTAAATTGTGATGCAAACGCAGTGGTTCAGGTGTGTTACGAGGACCGGGAGATAATTGTCTTATCTCTCGCTCGTTGTATTTACGTGTGAGCCAAATGATGCACGAACGTCGGGGTGCTTGCTTGGCAACGAGTGGCGTTGTCAGCGTGGCAAACGAAACGAGCAGCTGGAACACGAGCCTATCGCCTTGCCCTCTCCGAGCCGAACTGTGTCGCTAGTGCTGTTGCCACTACCAGCGTTGGCATCGTGACGTCGCTAACAAAGCAAATTGGTCAAGAGTTATTTTTAAAAGGCGGGCGTTTTCGGGGGTTCAAGGCTGTTTGTAGTTGTGTATTAAATATTACAAGTATTTGCCAGGCATTACACCTGGAGAATAAAAACATGTCTCCTTGAATGATCAAGTAAAACAAGATCTTTTACTTTCCTACCAAAGAAGACTTTTTTGGATCCTCTCCACTTCTTCCGGTCTATAATTGCACCTGATCTGAGCAATTACCTAAAGTTTGAAAAACCATCCAATGTGTGAAGGTAGGTAGGTACTAACCTTAAGTTCTGTAGCAAGGCACACAAATGCATCTTCAATGTAGGTATTTTCCTTAGCAGATGTCTCGAGAACAAATAATATTTCTGGTATATATTCGCACATAGCCTCCGCTTCAGCGAACTCTACTTCTCGTAAACTCTCAAGATCACATTTGTTTCCTGTTCAAAATAAACACCATCCCATTTTTAATTTCTGCAATTTAGGTTTAGAAGTTACTACTCAATTTGTAACATTGCCACTAATCACAATACATCACAGATGTCAACGTTTACTAGCTCAGTTTAGTAACGATAGCCGATAAGGATGATTTTTCTTCCGCATTCTCACTTACCTACAAGAACTAATATTGCGTTAGAAGCGGTGTATCTTCGAACTTCTTCTATCCAACGCTGAAGGCTGAGAAATGATGATCGTTTTGTGATATCATACACTGAAAACGATAATAACACAAATAGCTACAGTACAAACCTACTTTTAACAAGTTTCTTCAAGCATTACAAAAGAATAAAAACACGTTGCAAGGTTTGGCAGACTGTCCAAGACTGTTGAAGTCTTGTTGATGTCTGTTGAAGTTAGGCACCACTTAACGATCGCAAACTACGTTTAAGGGTAAGGAACATAAAATATAATTTTTTACCTATCATGACTCCATTTGCAGAACGATAGTAACTCTGAGTAATCGTACGAAACCTTTCTTGACCTGCAGTATCCCAAATTTGAAGCTGGAGGAGGAAAAGAGGTTAAACATGACATGGAAATCAACATTATATTGAAGGCTATGCCAATTTATCCGTAAAGCATATAAAAGCCGTAATCAATAGATTAGTACCTTTACTCTTTTACCATCGACCATGACTGTTTTCATAGAAAAATCAACTCCTATCGTACTGCCATGCCTTTCAATAAAGGTTCCCGATTTGAACCTTTGCACAACACAAGTTTTTCCGGTTCCACAATCTCCAATTAAAACAATTTTAAACAAAAAATCAAAACTGTCGTCTCCGGCGGTGTTTAACGCGTTGGTTGAACTATTGTTTGACATCCTTAATCCCCAAAATCTTGGAGTTTAAGAAAAAAATAATATTTACACTCAGCCTATTTGCAACAGATCGCCATGTTGGAGTTCGCAATCTTTGTGGCTGTCAAAGTCAGAGAACACGTGCTGGCAACCCGCATGGCATACATGATGGCCGCACTGCATACCTAGCCAGCAACATTTAATCTCATTCAAGGAAAATAACGCCAAAAATGATGGAAGAAGATTATTTTTCATACTTTAATTGCATAGATACATTACATCTCAGGTCTGAAGCAAATACCTAATGTCTTTAGATTGTTCTTGTCCACTCAGTCCATTCAGACAACAAGCCCCGTGCAAAATCTTTTCTTCAATTCCATACCTTATATGTGAAGAAAACGGACATCACCAGTAAAAATTTCCGTGCACGTTTATCAGTTTCTGCTTATGCACTCTGTGAAGTCCGTACACGTGGTGTCAGTTTGATTTTCGTTGACTCAAAGCAACTCACAATTACTTCTTATTTCGTAAAGGGATGAGGGGAAAGAAAATAATTCTTAAGATTCACTAAGCACACTGTTGTCAGAAAGTGTAGTTTTGGGTGACATGCACAAAACATTTATCCCATGTCAGTCATCAGCTCTCAAACGCTTGAATAGCAGCTATACTCTCAAACAAGGAAACCTATAAACATAACAGAACTCAGAACTCCTATATTTTCATTATATACTCCTGCTTCAGATAACGCACATTTATTTTTCATGTACAGCTGCATTCTACACAAGAAAAAACATCAACGGACATAATAATAATAATAATAATAATTTACCTTTTAGATTATATCGTACATAAATTACATACAAAACTAACTCTAGGGGACCATTTTTCAGCTCACAAAATGATATGTTCATCAAATCAATAATACGCCGTGAATTATAATATTACTTTTTACAAATCGAACAAACGCAACGCGCGTACGTAGTTTGTGTGATATAGGTGTACGTGCACGCTGGAGTGAGTGAATGATATTGTGATATCATGTAGGTAGGTAGTAGGTAGTTTTATCAAATATTGTGATAAGGTCAAAAATTAGAGATTTTCTTTCAACTCTAGAGTGAAATCAGACGCGATTCGAATGTGATTTCTAAATTGTGCCAAAATATCGAATTCAATTCCAATCCACTAAACTATAATATATTTTGTGTGTCTTCCAGGGAAAAGTGCTCTTCTATAGACGCGATTGCTAAGTCGTGGGGAACATAACATTATCTTCATTTATATTCCTAGGTACGTATATACCTTTTTTGTTAAAGTTAGGTGCAAATTAAGTTAATTCTCATTTGGTATTGACATGAACAGCACTAATATATCGACATTCAATTATATTTACACCTATCATTCAAGTTAAAAAAAACTCTGTTGTTTTCATATAGATAAACTGCCAATTGCAGTTTTTACTTGAATACTGTTCCGAACATTGTTTCGGCTCACTAAACCTTCGCGTCGCGCAATGCGGCAAGATAATGTAGGCCGAAGCAGCACTCGACATCTCTTGTTGTCATCTTCCAAGTCATCGTCGTCGTCGTCCAAGACTTGACTGATCGAAACGCCTCCCTCGCCACGAAACGTTCAAGCTGGAATCTTCGGACGAGGCTGTTAATCTCGCCTTCCGTCCATTACAACCACAGCGATCAGTTACAACTACCAGGCATTTCGTTTCACAGTAATGCCATTTTCTTAAAACCACCGAAATGATAAAAAAACTCCCTTCAATGTTGTGACCAAACGGCACAGCAGCCAGTCTTACACGTAGCCGAAATATTATATTGCAGCACATGTTCTTCGCAATCGCTACACCTCGCATACAGCCCACCATTGTCATCTTAAAATCGGCCGTGATTCCATAACATTGTTCTTTTTGTCGTTTCAAAATTGACGTGTAGACTTTGTTTTAAATAACTTTCTGATATTCACTGAGATATTGCTTCCCGTTTCGAATTGAGTTCTGCTTGCTGTATTGACTACGACAATCGTTAATTTACATACTTCCCCCCGTTAAATGCACACTTTGTAAAACTAATGGCAACAACATAACCTCTAAACCACTAAGGCAAAGTATTCCTTGAGGTATCATATTGCGAACCCCGCTAGGTAGATCATCACCCGGTGCACTTGGTTCTCACTGTCATGGCGTCGGTCAGCCGCACGACGTGGCGCGCCTCGCGGCGGCTAGCCGCAGCGCGCGACGTTACGCGTGGTTGACGCCATCTGCAGCAGGTGCACGTGATAGTCTGTGTCGAGTATCAGGTCAGAGACGCACCCCACCACGCCGTGGCTGTAGTCGGACTGATCCTGGAAGTCCTCCATTCCTCCTGTGGATCACACCACACAAGTCGGTTAGGTTAGGTGTTGCAATCCAACCATCCTTTGTGAATAACATTGGAAACACCAGTTCTCCGACATCACCGAAGTTAAGCAACATCACGCTTTGTCAGGTATTGGCGGGTGGCCTCCATACACATGACCAGTTCCGTTTGGGAGAGAGGTTAGCAATATAGTGAAGTTAGTACGACAGCTTCACTCACCTTGCTTTTTAGTGGATTAGTGGAGGAATCCTGTACAACCAAAAAGCCAGCTGTGAGCTGAATTGGGCGAGATTGGGCTGATATTTTGCACATCATGATTACAGAAGCCCTTGATATCAATCACCATGCAGTATCCAACTCTCCCTCCACTAGAACAGAACTAGACCCAAGCCTGGAGGTTCCGGCCACCCACTCACCTATGTACAAGCCGGTGTTTGTGTTGAGCTGGCGTAGCCGACCCGGCGACCTTCTGCTGACCGCGCTGCCACTGTCCACGATGATGGACCCCTCCTGCTCGTTCCTGCAAACAATGCCAACGCACGCGTCAACGCATACTCGTGTGCGTGCATAATGCGGCCTGTTTTGCAATTCGACGTAAAACGGGGGCTGAATATTATTTTCAAACATTTTATAGCTAAGTAGGAGTGCACATAGCATTTTCCGTGCAAGTTGTGCAAGTTGGTTGAAAAAGGCAATACGCGATGGAAAGCGAATACTAGTAATACGAGATTTTGTGCAAAGAAAAGAGTCGCCAATGAGTTCAGTTTGCACTTTGAACAGATCTCCAGATTTAGTTTCTGGAGTTTTCCCATTTTAAAACAATAAGCACGGGTTTGGGGCTCGAACCTCGCTTGGAAATGACACATTTACGATAGAATTTCGTACATGATAATGTCATACGACACATTAGTTGAAACTAGTTTTAATTACGAAAGCTCGCAATGGGCAGTAGATTTTATTATTATGTTTGCAACTACCGATTCAAAAATGTCTTCCACTCCGGGATCTAAACCCGCGATCTTCAGCTTTACGCTTTCAGCTTTTCTTTTAGAGCACCAGCATGTCAAGCTGAAGGTCTCGGGTTCGGATCCCGGAGTGGAAGACATTTTTGAGTCGGTAGAAGCAAACATAATAATAAAATCATACGAAACATCTTCAAAGGCAACACGTCTTCAAAGGCAACACGTCTTCCACGGCATCTGACTAGTGTTGATGGCTAGGTTGCCATGGGTTTTTGGGAGCTACGCGGGGTCTTTGACGCTAGAAGTCACCTGGTCGCCTTGACACGGTGCCAAAGACCGTCGTCCACGCGCGTCTGGTTGTACGCAATGTCCACCTCGCCGCTACCCAGGTCGAACCGGAAGTGGATGAGCCCGTCGACGACGCCCAGCGAGAGGAAGTCGCTGGCGCCGTCAAGTCGACCGCTCCACAGCAGCAGACCGGACGCCGAGTTGGTTCGGAATCGCATGTTGATGTTCACCTTGTAGCTGACGATCCTGGGGGCGGCGGGGGCGGCCGGTCAGAAACTTCAGGAGGGGTCGGTCGGTGGGCAAGGGGCTAGTTGCAAATTCTGCCTTGAAGCGAGAAAGATATACCAGCCCGGCAAAGGCAGAGAGAGGGAGAGTAAGGTATGTGCTATAAGTTGAACAATGGCAGAATGTCACTCGGCTTGTCAGTCAGCGTGCAATGAGGCTGCGAATAAATTCTTTACTTATTTGTTCGGCGGCAGTTTGACAAGCAACTTGAGAGCAGAACCTTTGGAGACGGTTCGAAATGGGTTTGCAAAACTACATATTTTGGCAATTCCAGACTAGCACCTCTGGCATTTTTTCGGTGTAAAGCCTTTTTGGAGGAGGCGTCTTGATGGAATTGTTCTTTCAGAGTGGTTGGACAGCACGGGAACGCTAAAATATCAGGATACTCGCGAATTGCTACAGTTTTTCATGGCCATGTCCCTAACAAGACATGGGGCATTGTTTTTGATCTGTAGATGAACAGTTATTTGAATCCCTAAGCAACTACCTTCGTATGGTGTCAGTGTCCGTGTAGTGCAAGAAGCTGTCGCCGAGGAATCGGGCCGGTGAAGAGGCCAACTGCTCGCACTGCCCTTCGCGGTAGCACGCACAGCTGTAGTGATCGCGATCAGGCACGCAGCGCGACAGCTCGCCGCACGGGCGTGCCACGCACGGGTGCGCGCAGTTGTTGACGTTGACGCCGCCCAGCGCAGCCGAGACGATCTGCAGCGGCTGCTCGTTGATGAGTACCTGCGTGCGACAGGGCAGGGGGTTAACACGAGCCAGAGGGTCGCTTTAGTGGTGGCATACTTTGTCAAGGACCTGTCACCACTCTAAAATTCTACCCTGTTATTTCACCACGAACTGATTGCCGAACAAATTTTATCTGCTTAGGTTTATTTTCTTCAATATTGCGGAAACCCCTTAATTGGTAAAACTTCAACTGTATAGAAATGCGGTTTTGCAGTTTGGTTGGAAAAAGAAAAATAATTTATGTTACAAATTTGGATTATGTTGAATCTGAGAGATATATTAACAAGACAAAAAGCTCGTTAAAATCAGGACAATGAAGTCTGTTCGATAGTTTTTCATCAAACTGCTCCCTTTCTTCTTGTTTACAAATGACCTGTATAGATATAAGATCGTTACCTCCAAATCTTGCTCTCTTAAGTGCCCTTTATATTACCCTAAATCAGCATAATTATGTGATTAACTCCGTTATCTCGCTACCTGGAGATGCATGTTCGGTCAATTTAGCTCCACCCGGTGAATGTGTTTGACTAGCAGCATCTCTTGTTTGTGTATGAAAGCCCTTATTACAATATAAAAATCGCCCTCTATACAAATCTTAGGAAGCCGTTAAATATTTGCTTATGATTTAAGCGTCCGCTGAATCTCAGTGCGAAGGTAGGTAATGAGCGTGCAATAAATTTAATTGCTGGGGGAGAAATTGTGCACACAAATATAAGCAGACAGAGAATAAAACCGAGACGAAGTATTCAAATATCCGAGAGAAAGGGATTCAGCACAAGAAAGAGAAAGGCTTGATATTCCAGCTGCATCGATTTTTACAAAGCTCACATGCTTTGTATAAAAGAAAGGAAACAGCTTTCAATAAGTCACACGTACATTTTTAGCTGCTTTGCTGTCATCCATTCTGACAGTTTCCTCGGGTTTCATTCAGTGCAAAACCTTCAGAAAACACTCTGTTTTTGCGTAGGAATACGAAATCACAACACCATTCCACTGCGATAGATGACAAAGCTGGGACTTATCAACAAAACTCGGATATCGAGGGAATATGATAGACCCTTCGACGCAATATTCCCCTCCTCCGAGTTTTCCCGAAGGATTTTCGCAGACTACGAGTGCTAAATTCTGTAGACACCAAGTGTAGCGCCAGAAAACCAGCATTGTTCTAAAGTCCTGTATGACCCTAGAACGTTTACGGTCAGGACAAAGCGTTACCTTCTGTATGCACCCGACGAAGGAGGCCCGAACGCGAACCTTGGGGGACACCATTTCGAAGTTGGGCACGCCGCCGATGTATAGGTTGTGCGGTAACGACATCTGCGTGAAGGCGCCTGGCGCGAGCGTCTGCAGCGCCGGCTGTGAGTCCACCTGCAGCAGGGCCAGGCGGCCGGTGCGCGAGACACGCACCTCGTGCCACTCGCCCAGTGTCAAAGGCTCGATGCTCCTGGGGGAGAGAGTTACGAGGGTGTGTTAGTGTGGGATGCGGGGACATGGTCAAAGATGCCACAGTCCATGCAGTGCCAATGCTCCTGTCGGTTTAAGCCGTGAATGGGGATAAGATAATCGTCAACATCGCTTTGCCATGTGTAAAGCAATGATTCATTTCGTTTGAATCCATACAGTTAAGAATAGTTACTCAATCAAATGAATGAAACTTTTCTCGCAAGAGAGATTATTACATGTGATGGCTAGCTAATGAGAAGTTAGTCGATGTAGGGCCATAAAAATCACAGTAAATCATTTGCTTTTATTTTTCACACAACCCATCTCATACTTCCGTCTAAAATAGGGACGTAATTTAGTAAATACATTCAGTGTGAAGAGATGGAATTGTCAATTTTATCAATGAAAGAAACAATGACCGGCCTCAGTTAGGCTTC
The DNA here is from genome assembly GCA_001676325.1 of Amphinemura sulcicollis. NCBI lineage: Eukaryota > Metazoa > Arthropoda > Insecta > Plecoptera > Nemouridae > Amphinemura > Amphinemura sulcicollis. The sequence continues at coordinate 11,082 of LVVV01432454.1, read as the reverse complement.
AAAAGTCAGTGCATGAAAGACGCAGAGCACTTGACAAAAAGGGAAAGCTTAGTAAAATAATCTCTACTCCAAAGTTCAAGTTAGCTCAGCTTCGGCAATGTCTCAAAGTGTATTGACTCGCCAATAGGCTCATTTCATTTTCATGCTGTAACGATTCGAGTGTGCGGTTCTTTAAATCGTCGACTGTTTTTGTTTTATTTTCCGTCAGAGTGCTCGAGTTAAGGCTAGTTTTCTGCAGAATGATTTCTGATGGGGAGGCAAAAAAACTGGCAAGCGCGTGTAGAAAACAATGGAGCCAACCATTCGCTAGTCGTTGTACCGAAAGCTATATCTGACAAGAAACACAAAGCACGGTACACTATTTTACTTTCAATCGTGATTTAGTTGGAGCATGTGCGACTGATGTTTCGGACCCTGCAAAACTCTAGAGTGCCATTAAATTGCAATCAATGATTTCTGGTATTTGGTGGAGGAGCCAACTCCTTTTGCTTTGCGGGCTGCGTTCAGGGGGCATGGGAAAATTCTTCACTTTGACTTTACAGACAATATGACACCCAAAGAGATTCACGGGAAACTCAATAACGTTTTGTTTTGAAAAGCAAGTATCTGGTAGACGTGCCAGTATGCGAACATGCGAAATGTATCGATAGCCTTTGTCAGAGAAACCTAAACAGTGGTTGTTTTGCAGTTCATTTAGGTTCACACAGTACGGGCATCTACGTGTTTAAATACGTTCGGCTTCTAGACATAGGTACCCGTTCAGATTGATAAACGGGGAGCTGGAGAGGGTTCCTAGTCATTTAAGCTGGACCTCCTGGACTTGCCCGAAGGTACTGGAACACGGTGAATCATAACCCGGCCAAGATTTTGGTAAAAGCATCTCTTTCGTATCTCCTTGCTCGAAGAAAAACAAGCTAACTAGTATGGAATTAGTATACGTTTATCTCAGTGCACTTGTATTTGCAATTTGCCAGTCTACGGCAGAGGGCGTTCAATCATACCACAAGGTCGGAAGGTATCGAGCATCCACGCCCCCTGAAACTCCACCCTCTTGTGAAGCAAACATTGACACTGCAGACCGGAAACAGACGAAAGCCGCTTAGCTATAGCAGTGTCGACGAGGCAAAAAGACAACGCCATACATTGCGCTGATCAGTTCTATCGTTGACCTATAATAATTTTAAGTCCGCGTTCATCGCTTGGCTGTTGATTCTCCTCGCTTTTTTAATTCGAAGCCGGTATAGCAGCCGGCGAGTTTTAGATGCAAAGCAAACTTCACGAGATTAGTTTGACTTAAATAGTTGCAATGGTTGGTTGGAATATATAGCTGGATAGTTGTGAATAGCAAATTGATTCAGTAGAAATATATATAGGGATAGGAAATAAGCTACTTTTCCTATTCGGACAATTTTCCGGTACTAAATTAATTTCAGAAATCGAAATAAATGAAAAACATTTTCAAATGCACAAATATTAAACATGTCGGCAGCCTTACATATTTTTCCTCCTACGTTTCGTCGCCGCTTTTCGGCAGTAAAGTTTCCATTAGCTCAAGCTCGCAAGTGTGCACCAATCAAACCACTGGCAAGTTTCATTCCTCCTCACAAAACCAACTTTACCGTCGCACATAAACTTTATGAACACGCCAATGCAATGCACGGCAACTGTGAAATGATTCTGAAATCCGCCCTGAAATAAAATATCACCCAGATCTGAAACTTCACGACTCTAAAGCGGACACAGCAAGGGGGAGGCAAGTTACGTTCTCGAGGTAGCTAAGTCAAAGCGCAGATGGGGGTCTCCCGTGACGTGACGTGCCCCTGACGTGCTTGCTGGCAGTCTTAAACCCGCGCCGCACGGATCGATATTAGCGTGGGATTACAACCAGGTAGGTACCGACCGAGCGACCGACAGAGCCGCGACGGAGTCAAATTACTTGGATGTTTCACGTGCCGGAATTATACTTGCCTATACTCTCGCTCGGGTCGGTTCACATTGAAGGGAGACGACAGAGAAATCAGTGCAATTTTGGGGCTCTTGCTCGCTGACTAGCTTCACTGTCATTCAGAGAGTAACTTTCTTAAGCGGCCCTGATTTTCTTCTCCGGGAAATCTCTAGCACAAATCAGTGCCACGCGAAAACGGCGCGGGGCCTAGTTAAAGTGCAAATACCGCGTGAAAAGTGTGTTTTTAATGACGAGTCTCGTTGTTTAATTGGCGGAACGACGTCGCGAGCGAGTGTTATAGTCACAAGGGTGGTTGGGGTGTACGCACGGGACTGAAACACCCTCGACGGCGTCTTTTTCCCCGCTCCCCGAGCATCTTTAGGTGGCCGTTGTCAGCTCGGCGCTCCAAACACAACTCGCGAAGACTTCCGTAAACCCGCTCGACGTCGACGTCGGCGTCGTCGGCGAGCTCAAAGAGCGGAAGCGACAAGATTACTTGCAGAATGGGAGGCGGGAGGTCGCGACGAATCGAGACATTCCGAACTATCGGATTTGCAATTTGATCCGACGCTTTTTGTTCGATCTTATTATTTTCTTGGACGTTTATTTTTCCAATGCGCGCTCAACTAACGGCGGTGCTCGCGAGCTATTTGTGAAATTCGAACTGAAACGAGGCTTCGCTTCGATTCAAGGAAGAAAGTCACTCTGTATTAAAATTACGTCCCGCCATCACAGGCAGTTTAGCAATTACGGCGGCAGAGTCGAGTGGAAATCATAAGCGCGGCAAGCGACTCTGCTATGTAATAACAATGGCACCACGGGATCAGTGAGGCCGAGGGGAGATTTTGGCCTCGCGGATTGCCAGCAGTAAAATGCTGTCGACTTTTTGCACTGTTTATTTGATTTAATGCGCGAACCCCTTCTTGATAATGAGGCACTCTGCGAGAATTCACTGATTTCACTGAGTGAAGAGGCTACGCTTTGTCTGTCGTCATGGTGACAAATTAACTGGTTCGTGGATGAACTGGCGGGAAGCACCGTAGTTTTTTGAAACCTAGATTCAAAGTTGTGAATACTGCACTAAAAATACCATCAAGATAATTGTATAAAAGCTAGGAAACAAAAACGTCAGCTTCCTGGCCTCCAGTTCTATGACATCCTCAGTTCTGAGAAAAGCGGAAGTGAAAATGAAATGGTCTGGTAAAACTTTCTTGAAACAGGGTCTCATAAGACTTGACGGAAAGTCTAAATTGAATTGAACGCCAAGCTTTCTGAACGCCAGCTAACGGTTGTTCGAGTGACCCACCTGATGGTCGCGGCTCCAGTGCCGAGGTCGAAGGTGAACTCGGCGTGGCCGTCGCTGATGTAGATGGCGATGAAGTCGCCGACGCCGTCCGAGCGCCGTCCGTTGTAGAGCACGACGCCGTCGTTGGCGTTCGGTTTGAAGACCAGCTGCAGGTCCAGCCAGGAGAGTGCAGTGAAGCCCAGTCCCGGGTAGCGAAGGAAGCTCGATCCGTTGAACGACGGGATCTGTAATAGAGGCGTTTGTCGAGGGTTAGCGAGGGGTTTGGGGGGCGAGGAAATGCGGTGGCGATGGCGAGGAGATTCGGTCACAACGAAAGTAGAATATTCCCTCATCGCGCCGGGACTAAAGATTGAGATCTGATGATAGATGATTCGATAAGCTTCTAATCTCAAAGGGATTAAAATGGATTTCGCTTGATAAGTTTTACTCTTAATTGAAAAGTTTTTAATGCATTTCCGGGAGCTGTTTTTGGCAAGAGTGTCCAACAGGGATTTATTTCGAAATAGCGAGTGCAGAGAGGAGAAATAGCATTAAAGTCTGGCGAGTTGTTTCAACTGAAAGAGGGGGAGCAGTTAATGCGGCGACAGACGATTTGTTTGCTCAGGGTGCTTAGCTTATTGGGAAACGTTGTCTCTGATTCTGAACGAAAAAGAGGGAATAATTATATTTCAAAAGCTAACGAGTTAAACCAAGATGTTTCAAACAAAGATGATATCCGATGGCGAATTCAAGTCATAATAATTGCCAAACAAACGCCGGTCGTAAGAAAGAAAATGGGAGGTAAGAAGTTTTGTGATCCACTTGGCCGCGACCGTTTTAGTTTTCCAAGCGGCGATGAAAATGTTATTTGAAAATAAGCGCTCTACATAGGTGACGGAAATCCCTCTAAGCCTTGAACCTCGACGCCTTGTTTCCATGTTTTGTATGAAAAACATAAAAAAAATAAACCTACTCTCGAGTCCGAACGGTGCACGGTTTATTCTCGACGTGGTGATAATTATTTTGCAGTTTCCCTTTATCTCGCCGCAATGCATTTCAGTCAAAGCCCGGCGGCGTAGTAAAATACAGACGCCGAGCGAGCAAACTAGAAATTGATGCCAGGCTCGATGCCAGAAAGCGTGCTGATATTAAAGTCGTATGTTTCGCCTGCGCAAAGCCGAGCAGGCCAAGTCAGAGAGCGAGATTCCAAGGAAAGAACAAATAATCCCGACATTCGACCGCGCTATCGGACCGGGAGGAGAGGTTGACTATCCCTTGCCGACGGCGACCAAATGAAATATCAAGCGCGGAAGGTAATGGCGTTCCTCGAGCGACGATGCACAGCCGCTATAGTCTCGGATTGATAAGCGGTGCCGATATCATCCAATAAACACTCGGTCGTACAGTAGTACGTGTTCCTGCAATGATATTGTTTCACGGGTAAACCAATAAACCTAATGTGTGAAAGAAAACACTCCGCTTGCCAACAACAATCGGATTATTAGAAATAACAGTGCTTTCTTCACTCTGTACCTCGGGAAATGATACGCTACTAAGTGTACTTGCTATGTACTTAAGTAATTGCTGGATATTTCTATTTTCTTTCGTGTCATTATTTCTAGGTCATGCCACCCGTTTTCTACCGGAAACACTCGATCAATCTCTCACAGCTGATGCAATTAGTGTCCCCTGCAAACCTTTTAATTGTATAAACTGAGTGGGTTGGATTCAGACGGCGAACTTTCAGAGGGTGCTACGGCAGCTGCACTTGTCTGACACCCAAGGTAGCTATACTTAATATCGAGCGAGGCCAAGCAAAGTTCACACACTCTCTACTCAAATATTGGACGACGGCGACGTCGGATAGGTACGACGTTATTAATAAAAGATCTTCGATTTAATCCTGGTCGACTTGTATTAAAATAACACTCAACGAGTGGAAATTTAATTCCAAAGGAAATGTTTTTCATTGAGGGGGGGGGCGAAAAGCTGAGAAAATTGCGACGACTTTGACGAGCATGAACCGAGACATAGCTATGTGCTGCTCGCGCCGGCCGAGAGCCGCCCGGAAGTAAATTGCCAATAACGGGCTAGTTTTTCGTTTGCCTTGCTTGGTCGAAATATGACGCTAACGGTCGTAACGCCGCCATCAAAATTTGATGCTTTAAGGCACGGTATTACGATAGAGAACGACACTAATACCGAAAACTTATTTGGAACAACAGCGAAACCAAAGCAGCTGATTGGTTGTCACCATGGTTCCTAGCAAAGCTGAAAGTTGTCCCTAAATCGTATAATACCGGACCTAAGTGACAGCCTGCGAGAAAAAAGTTTCTGTGGGCTGAGGCCAGCGCGATCTGTCTTTAAAAAGATTTACAAGTAAGGCTCAACCATTATTGAAAACAGTTCTTACAAAATCACTGGAGTGAATTTACTTTCTTCTTAGGGCAATTCCTTTAACTAAAAATCTTGTTGGCAAATTTCAAGGAGTTTTTTCCGATAACCAAGAGGTAGTGGCTCCGAAAGAACCAATAAATTAAATTACAATATTTCCATTTTCGCCAATTGGCAGCTTGATCTGCAATGTAGATTGCAGCACCCTTTTATGAAATTAAACACAATCAATTTTATCATATTTGAACTTTCATTGCTCGGCCTTCAGGCTTTCACTTCTTTGTAAAAGTCTATGCTGAGTTTTATTCTCCTCGGTATGTCGTCAATTCCATGTCTGGGTCGGCAGTAAAAAGGAAAGCTAGAGGTGAAGGAGGGGGAGGTTCACTAACCTGCAGGTCCACGCGGGTCTCACAGAGGTCGCCGGTGAAGCCCAGTGGACAGAGACACACAGCAGTCTCTTCTGTGGTCAGACACTTGCCTCCATGCTGGCACGGTTCCTTGCTGCACCGGTCGGCGCTGCACTCCTCTGAAACAAGGCGCAAGCAAAGCAATCAGCCGCCGAGCGCAACCCACAAAAAAAACCACGTGGCTCATCCCCCTTTTGCCCCTGAACGCAGCCCGCAGAACAAATTTGGCTCATCCCCCTTTTGCCCCTGAACGCAGCCCGCAGAACAAATTTGGCTCCTCCACCCCGTGCCCCTGAACGCAGCCCGCAGAACAAACTTGGCCCCTCCACCCCGTGCCCCTGAACGCAGCCCGCAGAACAAACTTGGCTTCTCCACCTCATGCCCCTGAACGCAGCCCGCAGAACAAACTTGGCTCCTCCACCCCGTGCCCCTGAACGCAGCCCGCAGAACAAACTTGGCCCCTCCACCCCGTGCCCCTGAACGCCCCAGACCAAGCCAAAATCGCACAAGTCACAGCCTGCGAATGAGTTAAGTGTTTTCCAGCATTCGTCAGGTCATCATTAAACATCATTATAATTTATAATAGCACATGAAGTTTTGAAACAGGACAGCTTTTATCCCTAAAGAACAAGTATTTGCTGCGAAACGTTGGGAAATAAGTTAGTTATTTCACTTCGCATTGAAAACCCAGTTTGAGTTAGTTTTTTTCCAAGCTACTGCTTATTTAAGGTTAAGTTAGACATGAGTCTTTGAAATCTTATGGCAAATAAAGTTATTTCAAGCAATATTCACGCTAATTATTAGTTTATATTAAGTTGCATATCCTTTAGCATTAAGTATGGATCTACTTTTTCTTACATGTTGTGTCAAAAGATAATTACTTTAATTCCAACTGTTCATCAACTAAACAAATAGCATAACTCGTTCCAAGGAAACTGTCTTCTAAGAAGGTATTGTACAGAAGCTGCTTGTGATATTTCCTATATCTTAGTGAAGTATTTATTAGTAGAAGGTCTGGATCTCACGCCTGGGCTTAGCGTGCAACAAGCAGACAATGAAAAGTGTGATCCAACTCAATATACCACACAGTTTTGGGGGGGTTGAGAGGGGGGGGGGGCTGGAGGTGACGTTTCCTCAAGTGGCAACTAAGAATGATGCTGCCGACATCACTTGCGCCGCCTGTTTGTGCTAATTAATTCGCGCTAAGCTTGGAGTGAATAATCTCGTCCGCGCCGCCCACATCTGCTAGCCCCAGGACGGCTCATCTGACAGGACGGCCCTGACAGGACGGCCCTGACAGGGCGGGCCTGACAGGGCGGGCCTGACAGGACGCTATCGATGCGGGATCTAACTGGCAAGTGTTTGAAACTACGAAAGACAATTGGACCTGTGCTAATTAGGTACCAGCACAAACGTGCGGTTGCCAAGGGTGGTTTCTTTTTGGAAACGTGAATAGCGAAATTTTGTTTCAGAGACGTAGTATGACGCGTGACAGTTTGTGAAAAGCAACAGCGAATGAAGATTATGTCTGGTTCCAGACTCGCGATTGGATGATGGTTGATGTTTTGTTTTGTAGAGATTGTAGAGTAAATAAGCCCAAAAACCTTGGTGCTTTCAACACCAACATATTATTGTGATTTGGTTTTGGGAACCAGCAGTAGAATTCACACTCAACCCGTCCACTGGAAGTGTAACAAAAGCAACTGGAGGCACATTTGCGAGTAATTGGAGTGAACATGAATATTGACCAGAGTAATCAACTCTTGATAATTGTTAAGTAGGGAAAATGCTTTATAATTCAGAGCGAATGCCGTTGGAAATTTGTGGCATTACATCGAAAAGACAGTTTGACAGCGAATTGAGCTGCAAGTTAGTTGAGGTGAGATGCTACAAAGTTCTACAAGCTAAGACGCTGCAAACATGGCTATCCGAATCTATACCGAAGTTTTGATGAACAGTAAAGCTAGAAATAGAACAGGTGGCTCCAGATTCGTCTTCCGAGAGGTGAAATTATTATTTCCAACTATCACAGAACTAAACACTTTGGTATAGCTCATCCACTATTTATTTTGCTATCTCTACGTTTGAAATTGGTATCCGATCCTTACAGAGAACGTTTGTTTCAAGACGTCAGGGTGATTGAATTAACCCTGTTATTTTGTTATTTGTTTGCTTGAAAGTCGCAGCGTGCAAGCGCGGTGCAGTTTGAACGAAACAAGTTTGCAAAAATGCAGCTACGTGTAAAATTCCGCTTATTGCAAGTGAAAACCAACCACATATCCACCCAGCAAACCATTTCGTTCCAGCAATTTATTGCCGTGCATATTTGCACATCCCGTCACTTGGTACTTCCATTAATTACGTAACACGTGGCGTTGCAAACACGAGTGCAATGTTTTTTAATGACAATCTGCGAGCGTAATGTGATTGGAAACAGCGTCACGTGGCTAATGGCAGGTGAATCAAACCACTCGGCAGCAGTTAGCCGGCCGTGGAAATCGGCTACCGCGGCGGTATTAGCTGGTAAAGCGTGTCGCTACGATCGATAGCTGTATCCTCGTCGGTGGCAACTTCACTAAGAAGTGAGAAGCCGGCCAATCAGACTGGCATGTCGAGAGGTCGTCGACTGACCGACTCAACCGGGCACCACACCAAGGAGGCCCCACTCTTCCCGGACCAAAAATTCGGGCATTTCGCGATGCATGGTTCGAGTATTTACTAAAATAACGAACAATTGAACTGGAGGTGCGACTGAAATGTCACTGTCACATATTCGGCTAGATATTTTAGGTGACATCGCCGAGTATTTATTTACAGAAATGAACTCCGAACAATGTTTGGGTAGATACGCAAGGAAACCTTAAAGCACAACTTTGGTGACAAATGAACTTCTGAGTAAATGTGTGTAGATGACACAGAAACCCGTTAGGAAGCCCGAGGCAAGAGAATTTCCTGTCTATATTTTCCAAGCAATAAATACGCTCGTGTAATTTTCGTTGGCGCACGCTACAGCCAATACAAGAAACTGGAAAAACTGTCGCCGCCAGCTAAAGTAAGCTTACAAACGCGCAGTCGCGTACGCTGACGCTCGCCGAGAACGCGATCAACCATTGTTCCCCGAAAGTCTTGTCGAGTTAATTATAGAACAGGAGCGGCACCATTAATAATCCGTCTAGCATCCCCGACTATCAACGAAAGAGGCACACGTTTGCCAGCCACCAGCCCCATTGTTATTCCGTCCAATCCTTGTTCGAATATAGCTCGTCTCCTTGCCGGACTCAATGCCATTATACTGCGTGGCGGCTGCAGGCGCGAGCGTCCTTTTGATTAATGTGTCGGTCATCGGACGCCGCCGACGCCGACGCCGCCGCCGTCGCCGTCGCCGACGCCGACGTTGCCTGTCCAGCGGAAACGGTTGGCGGTCGACGTCGCGATCCATCGCCGGCCCTCAAGTTGAAGTGTGCGTCGTTCAGATTAAAACGCCGTGGCAAACGGTTTCTTGACCGTCCTAGCGTCAGAATGCGCTGGCTGCGAGTGAACGGTCTGCGTGGGCTTGTGAAATGCAATTCCAGTAAGAAATAGGGCAGCAGTTTGAGTTTTCTTTGGGTTTGTCACACCATTCGACGCACCAAACGGGGTTGGGGTGCCATTTCATTCACTGACTCATCCGGAAAATTACTTAGTCACTGGGAAATTCAGGAACGATCGCAAACAGACGGCCAAGCAGTGCTTAACCCCTTCCTCTAATGCAAAAATAAGATTCAATGCTATCTTGCAAGAAACTTGATCAAAATCGGATGAATATGATTCGCCTAAGCTGGAACAATATTCTCAATCTATCTTGATCTTTCCATAACTGTTGAAAATAGTTTTTCTTAACTAGTGCTAAGAACCGGGAAAATAGTCGTGGTCTTCAAGAATATTAATCCCTGTCATGTTAAGCAATCAAAGCAGTCAAGCTAACTCACCGACGTCGAATCCCTTGGCAGCGTCGCCGAGCGGCGCCGGGCTGAATGAGTAGACGTGGTCGTTGACCTCGAGGCGTCGCACGCAGCCGCGCAGACCGTCCTCGATGGGAAGCTTGCCTGTCAGCCCCGTCGTGTTGCCGGGGCCTCCGAGGAAGAGCGGCTCCCGGAACGTGATGCGTGAAAACAAGCCCTGAGAGGAGAGAGGATCACATGCCGGGGTTAGCGAGTGCCAGGTGGTTACTTTACTTGCAAGGTGGGCCGGCTAAAATGCTGGCCTCACAGTCTTCTTGGACATCTTAAGATATCACTGACAAGTCGGTTGGTAGAATATTTTATGGAGTTGGCGGGGGTTTGATAAGACTAGTCCTAAGTATAGGTCCTAGGATAGATGTAATAACCGGTGGCTGCTAGATCAGTCAAACGGCATAGACTGAAATATAAAGCGTAGTTTGAATTTGTAAATATATTGACTAGGAGTTTGTTACTTTCAACCTTTTCTTGTGACATTTTCTTCCAGTTTGGTAGGATGTCTGTAAGCTTTCTTCGTTGGAGTGCTATTTGCGATAAGTGTGGCAACGCAATGCCGTACTGTTTTTCTTTTACATTACTTTGTTTTTATTTCTCCAGTCGTATAAGTTATGGTACTTTGTGTTCTGCGTTCAGCGCGCCATCTGCGAGTGATTTACCGAAATTATTTACCACAAAGTTGCTACTTTATTCTCAGCTATCCTCGCCAAGTTTTCTTGCTATCACAACGATCTGCAATCGGGCTGTGACGACCATGATAAATGCAATACAAGGCCATCAATCAGGGTTTCGTTGGGTTGTACAACTGTCATCGCCCACCCTCCCACCGCCGCCGCCGCCCACGAAAAACAGGCAATTCTCTGTCCGAAACGTTATGTCATTCGATTTCCAACGAGCAGCTGGGTGGCGATCAGTGGCGTGCAGTCCATGGAGGCAAGGAAAGCACTGCTCCCTCAGCAAACTAGCAGTCCATGGAAGCAAGGAAAGCACTGCTCCCTTAGCAAACTAGCAGTCCATGGAAGCAAGGAAAGCACTGCTTCCTTAGCAAACTAGCAG